>OMOW01037728.1:0-11730 GCA_900312555.1 Lamprogrammus exutus
AATCCGGAGGAAAGGACCCTTATCGAGTGGTCCGTTCCTCAAAGTCTGCTTCTACTGGTCCTGGTTCATCAACTCCAAACTTCAAGCGTGGCAGATCTGGTAGTACATCCCCAGAGAAAGTTTGTTTTTACTGTAAGAAGCCTGGTCATATTATTGCTGGGTGGCCAGTTCTTCGTAATAAACAAAAATGCGCAAAAAACTGTGGCTCTGGTGAAAACGGTAGGCAGAACACCTATGCCGGTGCTGGAAGGTGGTGGAGTTTGTGCCAAGGTCAGAGGCAGTGATCTCAAGGGCTCCTCCTCCTTTATGATGGATGGGTTTGTGTCCCTAACTAGTGCACCAGAGTCTAAGAAGGCTTTCAAAATATGGAGAGATACAGGGGCCTTCCAGTCCCTCAATCTTGAGGATGTGTTACCATTTTCAGAATAGTCTTCATTGCATTCTAGTGCCATTGTTCGAGGCTTTGGAGGGGGCTTTGTGAATGCCCCTCTGCATAACATCACACTCAAGTCAGCTTTAGTCTCAGACGATGTTGTGGTGGGTGTGTGTTCTAATATCCCCATAAAAGGTGTGTCTTTTATTCCAGGGAATAATTTGGCTGATTGCAGGTAGCCAAGCTAACTGGAACAAAGAAAACCATAATACGTGGCTACGTAACAAAGGGTCATTAAAACGCTCACCTTCACGGGTCAATAGGGATTGTAAAGCTCTGTAAGAATGCTGAGAGCAGGTCTCTCCAGGCTAATCATTCACTCACACTAGGTTCCACACAGGGAGCCTACACAACACTTTACAACACACCCACACATACACAAATTATACTGGTCTTGCTGGGATCAAATTAACCCGTTCAAGCATCCAGTGGGAGGTTGTCCATTAGGCAAACAGGTTGATCTCATTAATACTGCTGGGGTCAATGAAGTGTACGATTGGTGCCTCTAATGACTTGACTTCCTATCTGCAATGCAGTAAAAGATGATCTGATTTAAAGGCACAGACTGTTGAAATTGTAGACTGGACTCCCTCGAGCTGACGCAGGGTGAACGACGTTACGGCGCTACTTCAGACGTCGCCTCAATAATTCAGTCAAACACTCTGTCACAATGTGTTTTTTATTTTTATTGCATTTTTTTTGTCAGCGCTAACACTGATGAATGGCCTCCCATAAACACATTTCAGATTACGAGAGAATCACAGGATGTATTACAATTTTTTGATGACTTACAGTGAGGGCTTATCTCCTCGACAGTAATGCGCGCATTCTTCATCACCCACCACAATAGCAAATAAGAACCATAGTAATCGGCTTTTCAAGTCTTCTGCTGTGATATTAAAATCCTCAATATTGGCAGGATGCAGGACTACAGGTGTGTGTGTGTGTGTGTGTGTGTGTGTGTGTTTGTGGACGTGGTGGTTACAGGAATAAACACTTGTATCTCACATGATTGTAAGCTTGCGCACCATGTTTGGTTGGATATAATTATAAACCAGGTTAAAAGCCAATTTGTATCCGCCGTGTGTGCTCTGTGTGCGCCTGTACACGTGAGCGTATATGACACACTGGCTTAATCCCTGCATGTGAGCGTACGTGCGTTCAGTCCCGGCAGCCTGTGACGCACGGGAATCCATCGTGCTTGTGTTTGTTTTTGCGTTGCAGAGCACCGACCGACCTGCAATCGCCACACTTCCCACGGGAGCATTTCATCGATCGGAGGATATCAAAGAGAGATTGTGACGGCACTCTTAAAAGGTCAAAGGTCATGAGCTTAGACGGTCAATCGAACATGCAGATTGTCTGAAGTGATGCGGTTGGTTCAGCAGTTCTGGCTGATTTGATTAGACGATAGATATGTGCCTTTCCCTTGCTTATAGCTGACTAGACTACAGACCAGTGTTGGGGAAGATAGTAGCTTTTCAAGCTGGCAGGTAGCTACACTAGAAGCTCCTGAGAAAAAGTAGCTAACTACATTGAAGCTACTTTAAGGGACAATTTTAAGTGTATTTTGCTCTTTTACTCTCAAAGCAAATAATCAGAAAAATGTAGAAAACAATGTTCTGCTCTTTCTTGCTGTAGTATTCCATAACAATTATATCTTTCTATTTGTTAACCAAACGTAGACTGAAAAAAAGAACAATTTGGATCAATCATCGGATTCAAGGAATCATGGAAAGAAGTCTTTGCACAGTTTCACTATTAAGGCAAAAACGATGTAGCTTTGTGATGTGTTTGTATTGACTACATTTCCCATAAGGCTAAGCGATGTGGCAGGAAGAGTGATGCATGCGGCTCAGGTCGAGTAGCAGAGCTAGTAGCAGTGTGTGTGTGTGTGTTTGAATAAACTAAACATATATAACAGTGCTTGTCATTGACTTCCCTTCGTGTGGAAAAATAATAAGTTACTGGAAAAGCTACATTGTTTTGAAAATAGCTTAGCTACTGTGAAGTTAAGGAGGAGTTGAGTCATTATTATAGTATTATTATTGTTATTTTTATGTGTACCTCCATGAGTGTTTACCTCTTTTACTGTCTTACCTCCTATTTTCTGGTGCATTGTTGTACTGTACTTTGTTAAGTGAGCTATTGGACACCTGAATTTCCCTCGGGATTAATAAAGTATCTATCTATCTATCTATCTATCTATCTATCTATCTATCTATCTATCTATCAGTAGCTTGGCTGCTTGTGGCCAGCTCTCCAACACCGCTTTAAAGACTCCATGCTCATCTTTCTTTTTAATCACCGTATCATACAAGACATTCTCAAGACTAAGGTGAAAGAAATCCTTGAAATGAGACATTTTTGTGTGGGTTCCTTCTCTTCCTCTTAAAGCTCTCTCTCACCGCTTCGATTCCTGCTCAATGGGCCTGACAAGCTCTGAAAGGAGACCCTGCTAATCTCTCTTTGAGTGTCACTTGCCTCCTCTGTTCTCCATCTGAAAGGACTCTGTTTATCTGACCGAAGCCCTTCCCCGTGCCATTTGTGCTGTGGGATGCTTATCGACCAGGAGATAATTCAAAAAGCCCCTCAGCCCGCGTCTTGTTCATTAAAAGTTTCCTCGGACTCCTCCTCGAGAGTGCATCCATCTGTCTGCGAGGAGAGGCGATGGAGGAGAATGTAAAGAGGGATGTGTGGGTGGGAGGGTGTGTGGTGGACATTATCTCTCCATCTGAGTCCTTGTGTTGTACCCTTTGATTTCATTTTCTTTGACGCTCTCCCTCCTCATGTTTGAGTCCCCGACGGATCGGGAATAGGCCCCGCTTTTTAAAGGTTTGTGTCCCTCCAGCTCCAGTTTGCTCGTTATTTGATCAGCACTGTTAACTCTGATCTGGTGGATGTTAAAAGGATGTCTGTGACCTACATACGCAGTGTTTGCTGTTAATTTGCTGAGCTAGACCTGAGCAGATTTCACAGTCAAAATGTTTGACTTTAAAGACCTTCATTTGCATTATTTTCTCTCAGTATCAGTTAGACCCACTAGGTTACATATCACCCCAGTGGAGCA
The DNA here is from genome assembly GCA_900312555.1 of Lamprogrammus exutus. Classification (NCBI taxonomy): domain Eukaryota; kingdom Metazoa; phylum Chordata; class Actinopteri; order Ophidiiformes; family Ophidiidae; genus Lamprogrammus; species Lamprogrammus exutus. The sequence goes on from OMOW01037728.1 coordinate 3,504, forward strand.
AGACATCAAAGTGCAGAAAATAGTGGCTCTGAAGTTGAGAAGAAGTTCCACTCCAGTGAGTCATGGCATTTGAAGTTTGCAAGGCTTGTTTTTCTTACCTTGAGTCCCCATCGATTTCTAATGCCAAACTGATATTTGTAGGCGCCAATAAAACAAGCACAGACTGAGTTGCTTCCAAACTGACAGTATGTCAAACCACCACTTCAGATTAGCGCTGAGGAATACTCAAAGATGAAGAAAGCAAGGAGAGGAGCTGGGAGATTTATGCTTTTCATGTGGCCATGTGTTTAATTTATCAATAAAGCTGTCAGGCCTCTGCTAACCTGGGCGGGTGTGCCCTGGCATTAATCAACACACCGGCATCAATCTGTGGGTCCAGAGCTGCCGGCCGGCACTCCATTACATTGACCGAAGCAAGGTTGTCCCTAAGCCAAAGTTTGATGACTGATGCCCATCTTGCTGAACAAGACACAACGAAACAAACATTCCGGGGCTTCCTACAACAGTATCCGCAGCCAGAGGTGGGCAGGATGGAAACTGAAATGTGTATGTGAGTGGAGGGACTTCCTCCCTTGGCCCGCTGTGTTCTGTCTCTTGTTAACAAGCAGGTAATTATGGATAGTGGTTTGGGCCATCCGTCAGCAGCGAGCGGCGGCAGATTGATACGACGAGAGCCCCATCCTGTTTTCATCCCCCCTTGCTTTTAAGATCCTCAGGACGTGATTTGGGAAATGGCGCGCTCCAGCCCACTCATCCATCAATTTCTTGCTTGTTTCCCCAGCGGAGGGAACCAACATATCGCAGGATTGTGCACCAAAGGGGCTGTGGGAAAGGAGAAAAAGGTTAACAAAGAACGGAGATAGAAACGGTTAAATGTGAAGAGAAAGGAAAGGAAGGAGGGAAAGTAGACACTCAGTGGAGGATTTGGTCCTCGACTGACTACAGCTGCAGCATGGCGACCGAGGCTGAAGGTGGTGGCGATGATGATGATGCTGATGCAAGAGGAGAGGAGGAGGTGTAGAGTGACTTAAGACTTATAATTAGAAGATAATAACCAGTAGCAATTTTCTTTACTTAATTACATAGCAATACAGTAGCAGGATAATGACTTCTTCTTCCTTTCATAATTAGATTCAGCCTAAGTTGACAGACATCTGTTTAACTGTAATTGAAGTAACGTGCAAGGTGCCACTTTCAAACCATAATTGGGATGTCACACAGTTGGAGATGCTCGTAAAGGAATGACCAGCGTCAGGTGAATGTTTGCATGACAGGATAAGCTTCTTAGCTGCCATTTGCCGCAAAGTGTTCGCGTCAAAAACAATTAAGCCTCAGTGAATCGGGAAACAAACAAAGCTTTGGCACATTTTCCAATTAACAGAGGGCAAATGAATCACGGCGTGTCTGCTTGTTACGCTCTCGGCACCGTTGCCTTACTGTCTCCAAGGCAACAGGTTGCCTAACTACGGTGGCTGGGTTGACACGTGGGAGAGAGGGATGAGGATTAAACGGTCGTCATCAGCCATGATTGCTTGCGCGTTTTTTACCATTCCATTCAAAATAGTTTTCATTCTTGATTTCGTAGTTGTCTGCTCAATGTCTTTCACTGGCGCAGCTCGTTAGCTCAGTGTGAATCCTGGCGTTCGCTCCTATTTCCTGCCTTTGTTGAATGTCCTTTTTGTCCTTGTCAGTGTTGCGCGATTGATGACCAAGACAATTATAAGCCAGTCAATCATCAGTTCGCACATGAAACCCATCTGAGAAGCTTCTGAAATGCATCTCATGAATATTGTATGTGTGTTGCTGTCACTACGTTAAAGCTTCTTTGCACCAGTATTACCGTGGGTGAATTGTTTTGACACCGCCTTGTCATATTCTTGTGCATCTCTTTCATTTTGAAATCTTTCCTCGAGGAAGAAAGCTGATGGATAAGAGAATGAAAATGTAAGACAATAAGGAAGATGGACTCGTCTTTCCACCCCATGAATCACTCGTGCGGGAAGGAGGTTTGAAACATTGACGGCATTATGAACATTTACATAATCCCAATTTCTGGAGCTTTATAAATGACTTTTGGATGATCAATTCAAGTCCGTTGTTGTTCATTCTTCACGCGTTCCCTTAACTTTGTTATTTTGAGATTGAAACTTTGTGATTGAAAGTGTGGACGCCCTGATGTTCTCGGTAACATCACACTCATTTTCACAGTTTTGTTTGTGTGTCTGTGTTTGCCAAGTGGATGTGATGCACGAGCTCCATAAACCAAACTAAGCTCAGAAGGAATTCTTGGCCTTCGCCCAGGGGAGTTGTCCAATTTTGCACTTCATGGCTAGTACGCTTTTCAGATAAGGCTGCATTCAGAATATCTAATGCTCTGTCGAGAAATTACTTTGAGACAAAAGGCTCTAATGAAAAGTGAATAGAAACTCTACATGGTGGTGGATATACAAGTATCTTCAGAGCCAATTGATTGTTTTATTTATTTATTTAAGTTGCAGCATCTACCTAAATTGCCATTCCCCTGTTAATAACAACCCCAGAACAGATTTTTTATACACATTTAGTATTTTACTCTGTGCATTCTTTGTGACATTGACGACTCCACATCATATCACATGACAGCGGAGGAGATGGCAAAGTGAAACAAAACAACTCAAATAATTGTAAGTGTATTTTTTTGGGGGTCATTTTGCAGCGAGGAAATACACTACAAGAACATTTAATGAAAACATTAAACATTCAGGCCAGTTTGGTTTATTCAGTACAATAAATATATTCAGATTTTCTGCGTCTGACCACCAAAACCTCAGCCAAGGCCTAACGTGGAACCCTCATAGCCGTGGGCGGCTCATCCGTCACAGCGCTACGTATAACTGAAGGCCTCTTGTGTTTTTATTTGATTGTGCTTGAAGTATTTCCCACAAGTGCTTCATAAAATCTGCATTTAGAGTGGATGTATCTTTACTATTCTAGCAACGCAGGAGTCCTTCGCTTGACCACCTAATAATACATAAAGGGTGCTTGGGTAGGTGTGTGTAGCCCTACTGCACTGTATGTGTTTGCAGCGATGAGGTATGGAAACATATCAGAGAGGGAAATGGTGTCAGAGGCTGTGGCTTGTGATGTAGTTTCCAATGTGCACTGGTTATATTTTTAGTCCTCATGGTGGGCGACTGAAACAGGGATATTTCTGGAGATGTGACTACGGCATTAGTGTGTGGAGGCATTCTCCTACAGGCACTGGATGATGAGCCTCGCACGGGTACAGATGACTGGACAGTAATGGCAACGTTTCCCCTGAAAATCAGAACAAATCGCAGTCGTTCCCTTTTTTTTTTGCGGAGGTTCATTTCTGGGGAAGACACTTGCAGCTGGTGACTCACTGTTCAGATGCGAGTAGTCGGCCAATCGTGAATTTGGTTGCAGAGTCGTTTTACTATTCAGGAATGTTATCCCTTAGGCCGGGCATTCACTGTACGGTTTTATTATTGTGTCTTTGACAAAAATTCACGACTAATACGCTCACGCTGTACCAGCAGATCGATCTGCTACAAGTGTCGACATGATTCCCGACGCACTACGATGCACCAATTTTAGAGCAAGATGGCAAACTGCTCTAAAATGTTTATCACAGACTTATTATCGTACCAACTGTGCGTATAAAGCCGACTTATACATTTACAATTAGTTGCAATTTCTGGGTAAGATCGGGGTTAAATCGTACATTGTTTGCTCGACCGTACGCTGCTGTATTTCCCCCCCTCAAACTTGTGCTCCAGTTTGTTCTCTTTATAGTTGTGCAAGTACTGCAGCGTCGGTCAGCAATTTGGAGGAGCTGATGGGTGTGTTTTTATTTCTTCCGTGGCTTTCATAACCCGGTGAAGTTGAGTGAAAGCTGGTGTTGCACTGTGGAGTATAAACTGCACTCCTCGCATTACTGGGACCTGCATACACACATGGGATTTATGTATGTATAGAAGCCATGTTGCACTAAGGTACTTAGTGTGTGATCTAACAAATTAATCATGATCTGTAAAGTGGAATTAGAACTTTAAGTTATTTAAACCTTACTAATCAACAAAGTGCTGCCAAACCCACCGTGACACCCAATGTTGTGTTTTCAGCTCTCCAGTGAACTTCCCTCTAAAAAATGGCTGTCATTCATTTTCATTAACTGCTATAAATGAGGCTGACATCTGCTGTATTAAAAATGTAATTATCAGAATACATAAATATGTAATTGCTGCCACCTGCATAATTGATGCGCACTAATGCACAGTGTTGAAGGTATGAACCACCACTTAGCAGGCGCATGCTACCTGAACAATAGGTGGGCTCCTGAGTGATAATTGAGCCCACAGATGATTCCCGGGCTTAGGAAAATGTTAATCACAGAAGATGGATCCTTCATTAGCCGGCTCATCCATTAAAGCACCACTCATATGTGTGAGGTAGAGAGAGAGGTGTGGAGAGAGAGAGAGAGAGATTCCTAACACAAGAAGAACTCCACCTGGAGTTCACATTCCTGCTGGGAGATTAGGAAACACGGTTGACCTCGAATTCACAACGAGGAAGTGAAACACCAAATCAGGCGTAGACCTGGGGGGGGGGGGGTTTAATTATATTTAACTCATCTTCAGTGTGATTAATATGTTGCCTAATGCATGATACATGACATTGCAACCAAAGGACGGCCAGTTCTAACTGAAGAGATGTGTCTCTGTATCTAAATGCAACCAGGAATGAGGCCATAGAGTCTCTCCGCTGCTCAATTAATCATGCCGTGCATTAAACTAATATCACTCTATGTGGTTGATGGTTGTGCTCGTAAGCATTTCTGAGGCTTCTGCAAGGAGCCTTAGGTTATGAATGTATGCATACTGGCAAGAAATTATCCTTGACTTAGAAGAGACACAGGAAAGGAGTACAAAGTGAATGTTAATGTGTACATTCTATACAGTGATAAAAACGTATTCTCAACAATGGATCTGTATTCTCATACAATCTGTGCATGTGGGATAAAACAGCACTTTGGTCTTCGCACTTTGGCCATAGAAAAATGCGCACACGTACAGACACACAGACACACTTTCCTATGAAAATGTGATGAAAGAGGATGTGATCCTGTTGCATGATACATGCTGTTACTTGATGTTCTCATGGAATTACATATGTCATTCTATATGTTTAATTATTTAAAACCGTTCATGGGTGAAGTACTTAGTTATAGAGTTATATACCATGGGGCCTGAAGTTCACACTATCGCAACATTCTATGGAACAAATATAAACTGAAGTGATGAGTAGTTAAACTGAACGCTCCAATTAAATAAAGTAACTATAAGTACAAATACAGTACAATGAAGAAGTTTGTTGTTTAAATTTCACGTGTTGAAATTGGATCTAAAAAAGAGATGCAAAGTTACCATAGTGTACCAGATACTCTTTAAGTCCTTATAAGAATATGATTGTAATATTACTATACAAAGTTACAAATTATACACTGTGTAAACTACTGCACTTGTTAGTTGTGTAGGCTCTTTAATTTGTTTCTGTTCTTTACATGATTCCAAAACAGGAAAGCTTGTTATGAAGCCCCTGGGTGACTGATAGGGAGTAATATTATACATTTCAATACATTTTTCATGCACTATTGTCGTGAAAATGTAATTTACGCCCTGCTGCCTTCAAAACACCGAAGCATAATAATCTACAGAATGTTGAACTCCACGTTTAATTATTGTTTTTATGCGAAAGGAAATAGAAGTCATTAAGTAATCTTTAAAATGATATGTTATGTAAGTTGCTATATTGGTATTGTTTGGATTGTGTATTATGGGTGTAAAAGCTGTGAATTGTAATTGGTTGTCAACCGTATTATTTTGTCAGACACAGGTGGTCGTCAGTGGTGAATTAAAAAGTTCACAGCTTTGAAATAATATCGTCTAAGCTCTAATATGAGTTCACAATATCATCACGTATGAATCACCGCTACACAACAACTCAACATTATTCAGCGTGGTAAATTGAACCAGCTTTGCCTTTTTAAAAGAATCTGTTTTGTTTCCGATAATTAATGTTATGATTCTGAAAGTAGAGGCCAGAATTTATTTTGTTGTGGAATACATACACATCCATAAACTATAATCTGTGTATTCCTGGAGAAAGTGTAACATTGCTTAGGTAATATGACAGCCTAAAGTGAAATATTAAGACATTATTATGATATAAAAGGCGTGTGTACAATTTGTCTGAGTAGATACATAAGACGAGATCCTCACAGGCCATTTTTAGCCTGGAAATGAAACTGTGCTATCTCCTGCCGGTGATGAATGCTGCGTCGCTTAGTGTCCGCTGCTTAACGACCTCAGACTGAGGACAAACCTACATAAGCTGCGATCTCACGGGCTGCCTCAAGAAACGCCGCGGCCAATCGGGTGCCTCCGCCGTGACCCGTCCCCCTCCACCCCCTTGTGAGCTCATCAGCCCAATCAGAGCAGCCAGTCAAGGGGCCACAGAGCGTTTGCACGTCGGACCGCATTACCCACAATTCCCAGTGTATCCCCAAGGCTCTGCTGCAGCGGGACCGTGCGGTGTCATCTGAGGCCCGTCTGCGAGGAAGCCTCATTTTTCATCTCCCTCTCCCTCTCCCCCCTGCTTCTCTCTTGCTAATTTTGGCTTTATATTTGTGTACGCCTTGGTGACCGAGTGTATGCGTGTTTGCCTGTGGCCTTCTGTCCTTTCCCTTTCCCCCTACCTTTCCTCCTTCTCTGTCCGACCCCCTGTGGGAGACCCGTGCATGCATGTAATTGAACATCTCTTTAAAGAAACACACACACACACACACACGCTTGCACTGACCCCACCCCTCCCTCCATTTCCCAATTATCTCTGTGTCTTTAATTAGGTCCTCATACTGTGAGGAGTCCCTCCCTGGTGACTGTGTGCACGTCTGAATCTTGTGTGCATGTTTGCAGCAGAAGCTTCCCTGGTCTAATTCAGCTGTAGTTGTCCTCACTTGCCATGGGATGTTCTGTCAAGCTGACTAATTACCAACTGGTGTGTGTGTGTGTGTGAGAGAGAGAGAGAGAGAGAGAGAGAGGGTTTACCGTATATGTGTGTGCGTCTTTGTGCATTTGCTTCGCTATAATGCAATTCAAAGCACCTACTCTGTTTTAGAGAGCTCTCACTGTAGCCCAGGACATCAATATCGATCACCGTCCTGTCAACATACCCACTCAACTTGGCCACAGTCAATGATTTCTTATTTTTAAGGAAATCAATGCATGGAAGTGTGTGTGATTCGGCGTGTTTGTGTGTGTGTGTGTGTCTGTGTCCGTGTCCCCTTGTGGTTTTGTTGCTGTATCGCTGCTCCTCCAGGCAGTTGATTGACAGCGAGTCGCCTCCCTGGCAGAAAATCCATGGCCTCCTTCCCTCACCTTTACACTGACTGCTGTCTCTCTGCCGCTGATTTATTGTAATGCTAATTTGATTTGGGCTCACCGGCCTGCCGCTGCCTCCTGCTATCACCTTCATGGAAGCTTAGATTAAGGCAGTAGTGAACGGTACACAAAAACAAAATTGCTATGTTGTCATAGGCAACAAAAAGAGGCGGCGCTCTGGGCTTTAATTGCCTCGATGTGTACACTCCTCTTTCTCTCTGCCCTTTTTATATTAGTTGGAAACCTTGGGCCTGACGCCTTGGGTGCTTTAGTTGACCAAAATGCTTGTTCGCACCTTGGCAAAATGGAGTGATTGTGTCCCCGGCTTCCCTAACACCATCCCTGCCCCATCTCCGCACACCACAACAGTAAACATTTACCTCTGTTTTCTTTCAAACGCAAATTTGCTCATAAAATGACACAAACTCTTCTGTTTGGCCTGAGACACAAGCTTACAGGTTACTGTGCCGTGCACCAACTGTGATCATGTTTCTCTCCCATTACTGCAGACATAACATCAATTTCATCACAGCTCCTGCAGGAATACTCTCACGTTTCCCACTTTTTTTGGTCCCCATCCCTGTGCAGCTCTCTAGTCGCTATTGATCTATTCAAGACTTATGGTAATTTATATTGTAGCATGTATTGTATCAATTGCGAACTTAAAACACACTTAGATGTACCTTGTACAGCCCAACTCTCTTTGGCTGTTGGTGGAGAGGGAATCTCTCTTTGAATTGCCTCTCTCGAGGTTTCTTCCTTTTCCTTATACACTGAGGTTTTTG
>OMOW01037758.1:0-11737 GCA_900312555.1 Lamprogrammus exutus
CCGCCCTGCCACAGGAATCAGTCAAAGCGTTGAGGCAGAGAGCACCCACCCCCACCCCACCCCCGTGGCCACGGCTGCTGCAGCTCGACCACAGTGGCTGCAGGCGGCGCAGCGACCCGGGGCTCTTCCTGAGGTAAACGCCATGCCAGGAATACAGATCTGATTGATGGGAACAGAACAAGTCGAGGCTCATAATTAGAAAAAAAAAAGGCTTTTGATAAAAACATCGAAGGCTGCTTTAAGACGGACGCCCCTGAAAACAGCTGACAAGTATTGACCGCGTGGTGTTTTAAGGAGAGCTTCTTGCCGCTGCCTTATCCGTCAGTCTGTGTTTTGGTGCCAAGGCATTGACAGGGAGGAAGTTGAATCACTTCAGATAAGGCTCCATTAGTGGCAGACAGGAAACGCCTCACCTGCTTGCATGGTAATTAGCAGTCGCCAAAATGACGTCTCAGCCGCACCGTGCACCCCAAAATGAATTCCCAGTGGCCAGGAAGCAGGGGTGGGGCGGGGGGAATGGTTTTCCACACAGCCAGTCAATTTCCCTGTTACAGTTAAGGAATCCGCAGGCTGGTACCACTCATATTTCATCCCAGGTAAAGATTACCTGTCAGGCCCATGGGAGATGTATTGATCTGTTTTCCTTTTTCCGCCAGCAATCACCTGACAAAGGCACCTAGGAGGCGAGTGAATGAGTGATGCCTGGTCTGTCTCCTCCTGCACGGTGGCTCCTAGTGTCCACTGATGGGTGGAGAGGAGATGAGCAGAAGGGAGAGATAATGCAGTCATAAACTCTGTTTGAACCTCCTGTGTATGCATGCGAGGCAGCCCCTCTGATCCCGAGGTCACAGGTCAGTGGGGAATTTGCTTTTTCTGGCTCCTTTTCTTGTCGGTGGCATTCGTTCTGGTGTGTAGTGTGTCGCGATTAGAGGTGCACATGCAAAACGGCCTCTCTGGTTCCTGCTGACAAACGCATGTTTGGGAGTCACAGCAGTTCAACTTACTTTGGATTTCAAAAGCGCGCCAGTTTGATCCGGGCGCAATTCTCTCGCAACAAAGTCCGTCATTTTGTGGTCTCTGGGTTTGCTGTTTCTGTCAGTACGGTGATGCTGTAATGATCAATGTGTTTTATATTATGTAATGTTTTCTTGGCAGCTAAAAGTATTCATACATATGCCTTGTTTAACTGAATGTCAGAGTTGATATTGTCAAAGGATTGCAATGTATTAAAAATGTGTAGTTTTAATAGTATGATGTCTAATTATACAGTGTATCCATTAATTGAGGATTTATGTTTGAGGACATTAAATTCATAAATTGAATTTCATGATAGATAGTACAGTAGATACATCTCCCTAATTTTTTACTATCGTATTTTTTAATTTCGTTTACATGGATTTAAATATATCCCCCTGATATCAGGGCTCTTCGGCAGCTATCCCATTTGATACTTACTACAAATAACATCTTATCTCATAGGCTGTTATCTTCATATTTAATAGCAGTGGAGGCATGCCTAATTGCTTTGCAAATGATCTAAAGAGGATTACTCCTTCCTTAGAAAGCCTGTGCGCTGTCACTAGATGTTAGATAGACGTTACAATGGTAGAATTCAATCAAAGCTGCAGTGCAGTGTTTCTGCGGTCGCTCTGTGCCTGGTCAAAATCACTGTCAGCACCAGGCGCTGTAGATGCTCTGCTGCTGAGTAAACTCTGTCAGTACATATATAAAAGAAGCTGATCGTGGTCCATACATGACACTCACAATGTTAGAAAGAAATAATAAGAAAGTGTGACTCTTAAAGAAATTGTGCCTATGCAATGGGTGATGTATTGTTCATTCCTGTATATGTCATGAATATTGTCATAAAAACTGCAGTATGCCTTGGAAAATGCATATTCCAAATACAGGATTTTTGTGCCAAAAATGAGCCACAGCGACTTAAACTGTGTGATATGTGCATGTGAAAATGTAAATGAATGAATTATGTCTGATGAAATATTCACGTCAAAGTATCTCTATTTCATCCTATACCTCCGCTAACGCTTCGCCGCCGCGGTATAGATTTTGAATACGTTTTACAACAGGACTACAGAAGCCTCACACGATTCGACAGAGGTCCCACTGAATACAAATGGCAGCGCGGCTGCAGTGTGACTCCCTCTGCTGCTGGAGATTATCGGCAGATCCCCGCTGTTAATCTTGCAGCTGAATGCTGAAGATGGTGGTAGTCGGTCCGCCACGTGTTGAGAGTCAGAGCAATTCTCTCCCGCTCACCGGTGGTCCATGGTTACAAATCACATCATCAGCTGTCTGAGCACCCGCAGCCACCTCTTCTCCACCAGATTGATGGTGAAATGGAGGAAAAATCAATGGCTTCCTCTCGTCAGAAAGAGCCAGCTCTGTCATGTTTAGGAGTTTGATGTTACCCTCTCTCACTCTCTCTCCCTGTTACTCCACTATGGGAAATTGAAAGCAGAGTTTGAACAAACTGACAGACGTGAACAGACTGGAGTCTCTCTAGTCGATATAAACGACCCATTTCAATCCACTACTTGTGTGATCTACGGTATCACAATACTGCACGGTGCAAACGCGAACACCCGGATCAAGCACACGACGGCTGGAAGAGATCACAGCAATCAGAGTAAAACCTGTGAACCTCCAAACTAACGTGAAGAGTTAACTTAGTTATTATACGGCTGTCTCTACGATCAATAATGTTCTTCATGATGACCCCTGAACTTGATAACAGACTGGTCATCCGCGCAACTAGGGTGTTTGTCCCTGTTTCACATAGCTGAGCTGCTTTCTGTCCTACGTCAGGAGGTGCCAGCAGCTTGCCAGCATTCTTAGCTAGCTTGCTGCCACAAACTAGCATCACCTTCTTGTTGTTAGCCAACAAGATGACGTGTCAGCTCTTCAAACTGAAAAGTGACAAAGACGCGAACATCAGCAACCCAAAAGACATCCAATTCATTATGTCACAATTAATGAAAACGTGTAATTTAACTTTAACTCTAAATAGGCAGCTGCTGCATAGCTAGCTAGTAAGTCAGAATCTGCTGCCATTGTTTACGTAGCAGCGCAGTAGCTAAGCTAGTGCAGAGCAACACAAGTAGTTAGTAGTGATAAATTCATTCAAAATTAATATACTGTGAGAAATGATTTATTCTTTTGGTAAGTTGCTGTATAATAAGCGAGTGTATCAGCAGGTGATTATTGAGGCATAAACCCTGTTAGGGTAAGATATCCCTTACTTAGTTTTCATACACGTAAGGCCTCCAGGCGTCGCCTTCCATCAATTCATGCTTATCGCCACTATGACACCGCAACTGTGAAGTCAAGTTTCCATTCATTGCTTTTTCGCTCACACACATATTCCTCTTAATGGCAAATTCAAATAACACACAACAGCCAAACGCAATATTCACTTAGAGAGAGATAACACTGGGCAGGAATCTCCCGCAACATAACCGCATCCCGAGTGCAGACCTGCGTGAAACTTGGGGTGTATACACTCTTATGTCTTTATCAGTACGCTCGTGCGTCCTCGTGTGTGTTTGAGAGAGAGCAGATTCCGGGGCATCTGCACTTGTCCTGCGGCTTCCTCACTGTCTCACGCCGGCAGCCATTCCTTTTCATTTCCGCTGGCATTCTAATCAGAGCGTTACGAGCTTCAGCGGGTGAAGTACGCAGAAAGTTGTGTTTCTTGACAGCCAATAAAAACCTTATAATCTCCCTGATTCGCGTGGCCCATTTAAAAAAAATACTAACCAGCGCTATCACTCAGACCGCCCCCTTCCCTTTTTCTTTAATACCCTTTTTTATTTAATATATAGCCCATGAAAAATGAGAGACTCCCGCTTCGCCGTGTAGATATTTTGTTGCTGATGATGCGAGACGAATTTCCATCACAGCTTTGTTTCCAGCGGGTGAGCGGATAATCTTTTACAGCACGGGGAGGGAGGGCGCCACTCCCATCAATCTCTGGGGCTTATAGCCGCCGCATGGTTGCATGACCTGACCAGAACGATCACGCAGCACCACGCAGCAACCCAATCATGGTCAGGTGCTACCAGGGGACAATGCCCACACAGGAGCCATCTAGGGGCTCACTTATGGTCCTGGTCCTAGAGAACAGCCCCCCCCAAACCCTCCTTCACCTGCAGTACAGTGCCACCCTTCTGTTCCATTATTCCTGTCCTTGTTATTATGTCATTTTTCTAACAAGGCAGTCACGGCTGAGAGGGCAGTAATGCTTTCCCGTTGACAGCCCTGTGAAACCGTTTGCGGCGAGGGCCTCAGCTGCCGCTTTTGTCGACACAGAGTGCCACTCCCGCACCAGAGGTTTCACCCCTCTGTGATTCCCAGCCGTGTGCATTATTTGTTGTAAAGCAAAAGGTCTCAGTTTGAGCTGTGGCATCCTGCCCAGGCAGCCTCTTGCGGGGGGCCACGGTGGCCCCATGCTGCTGTAGTGCCTGGCAGGCGTGCGGCGCGCTGCTCTCCGCACCCTGCTGCCCTGGCAATCGCTTGCTGCACAGCTCCTCCCGGGGAGACAATGCTGCCCTGATTGACAATAATGGGAACTGGCAGAATCGATGGGAGACAAGAGAGGGATGCGCATGAAATTCTCTTGGAGCTTCCAGTCACAGACCAGGGGTTCTGGCACCACTCACCTGTCATCCCCGCTGCACCAGGATGGGGTCTGTGACAGCAACAGCAGCCTGAAGAGAGAGACACCGTGGTCGTCACCGCCACTGACAGCCTGGAAATGGAGCCTTACGCCATGTTCATGTCTCGTTACGCGGCTGGGCCGAAGCACTGCAATATTCCATGGGATTTGTATGAGAACGGTGTACAAGAGTGACATCTGTGCCTACTGATGAGAAAAAAGCATTCTTACCTCCAACGGAGACGAGATAAAATTACCCAACAGAGGAAAATGAAATGTAGAATAAGTTGAAAGTATTGGATAGCTTGGATTTCTGCCTATCAAGAACAGCAGCTTCTCATGAGCCATTTTGGAGAGTGCTTTCAAATAGTATCAAATTTCAAGGATTAAAATAGCAATTCACCTTGTGTTCGGCTTGGGGTGTGTGTGCGGTGTGCGCTTGTGTGTGTCGCGGCAGCAAATGGAGGGCAGGTGTCGCGACAGAGGGGGCACTCCATTCTCTAATTGATCAGCAAAAGATGCACATGAAGAAGACGTTAAAGCAAAATGAAGTCATAACAGTGGATTGAGACATTTATTAGGTCAGACGAAAGGCCCTCAGAAACGTTGAGATTGTTTATTGATTTTTGTGTTTTGGCTGGCTGCGCAGGAGTAATCGCTCGTGCAGCTGCCACAGAGGCGAAGGGGCTGGGCCGCAGCCAAACGTTCAGGTGGCTGCGCCGACTTCCTCCTAAAGTCGACAACTTTAACCAGCAGAACGCGAGGCTGTCATTATAGTCGGAGTTGTTCCACCATTTATATGAGAGGCCTGACTTGATATCCTGTCACACAGGCACTTAAGAGAGCCACACACTGACAGAGAGATACACACACAGACACATTTTCCCACAGTGGTTGATACAAACTGGTCAGAAATAAAAATGTATGTATACGCTGTGGCTGCATCTACTGCCATTAAAGTAGTATTTTGGGATCATGATAATATTTTAATAATGTAAATATTGAATTATTCCTATAGTACAATCAATTAAATAAATTTTCTGATTATCTTAAGTTGTATTTTAGTCATATATTCAGTTGATGTCTGTACTAAGGAGGAATTTCCATAAGGGAGGAAATCAAATAATTTCACAGATTCACAACTCTCCTACTATATGAATGTGCCCTTTGTGTGTGTGTGTGTGTCTGTGTGTGTGTGTGCTGAGTGGTGCTGGTGAGTGTTAGGTAGAGTTCAACCATACTGGTGACATCAATCTGCCTGTTCTTTATTAGACGGAGCAGCGAGGTGTAACTGACTGCATTGTCCACAGATGGACTGGGGCCCATGGCGCACAGGACCCCGGTCAGCCACCCTGACAATACAATCAATAACCACACACTCATTACGGGAGCCCTGCCTGCCTCCTCCTGCCTTCCTGCCCCGTGACGCCTCCCTCCGTGTCTTACCTCACCTATACATCTGTCTTCACCTCTCAGTCTCCCTCTGACTCTGTTTAAAATGTCCTATCTCTTCAGTTACGTCTTCGTCTACTCTGTAATTGTGCGATGTACTCTTTTTCTCCCAAATTCGCGAAACGGCAAAGGGTGACGGGACATTGCGCCAGTTCCCCTTAGACGTCCCGGCCCGAGCGTTCAGGCTGCTGCAGTGTTCAGTAGTCAGGTTGGACAGTAGCAGATGACAGTGATCCAGCGTGGGGCCTGGGGCCTATAAATGGTAATGCCCTCCACTTGCCTTCCTCATAAAGCATAATAAAAGGAGGTTATAAATCCTACCAATTAGCTGCGTCCATCAGTCGCCTTAATTGGAGTGTCGTGACTGGCTAGGGGATGACCTTGTGTGCCAGAGAGCCAAGACAGAAGAGGGGCCAGAGGGGAGATCTATGTGGAAGTGGAGGACTTGGGCTTCTTTAAATCAACTGTATCTAACAGCCCATACTGTAAAGGGTCGAGCCATATGGCAGTAAAACGTTTATGCTGACTGGCTGTGTTGATGTCTCCAGCACAAATGTGTAGGGTTGTTAAATGTACATAAATATGTTTCTGGTGAATAGCTATGAATATTTAAAAAAAGAAAAAGTCAACTTAAAGGGACGGTTCAGCCCCAAATAATGAACATTTACTGGATTGCGAGGTAATTTTAGTTCCATTTCTTTTTATTAGTTTTGATTTCAATAATTTTTTCCGTTTAGTTTTATGAGTTTTTGACCACTTCTATTTATTTATTTTTGGTGACCTCTATCATTTAGTTGGTTTATTTAGTTTTAGTTTTAGCCTTTAAAAAGAAAGGAAGAAGCCCCCAAAAGGTCAGAAAAAACAGCACAAAAGTAATTACGAATAGCGTTAAAGCTTTGATAAACATTGAAAACACTGAAGCAAAGCCATGAAAAATACTTTCAAAATGTAAAACATTTTTCTTAACCATAAGAAAATTAAAATATATAAAATTATCGTCCTTTATTGATAGAGTATACTCCTGTTTTTTCTCTTCATTGTTTTCCTTTTTACAGAGAAAATCCAGCTTTACATACAAATTAGGAAATAAGAAGATGAACTTGTCTTGTCCTCCATGTCCATATTTCTCTACATTTTCAGTCAGAAAAAAAGTTAATGTTACACTCCTATTAAGTTTTTTATATTATATTGATAGGTCTCGTTTTTAAGTAGAGAAATCTGAAGTATTTTGACCGGAAGTGAAAACTCTAACTGAAACACCAATCAAATCTGAAAGCTCTGCAGTCTGCCCGAGCACGACAAACCGGACGTTTGAGTTCTGGCTCCATGACCTTTTACATCGATTAGCGTATTTATAAAGGAGGTTCGGCTAATAGATGCTTTTGTTATAGTTTTACATTCAGTTTTAGTTAACAATAATAACCTTATTTGACTGCCATGAGGATCAAGCGAGCTCTCTGTGAGCATGTAAATGATCTCCTCTCTGGAGGATGTGTGTGGAAAAAATATGGCCGACATAATAAAGTGCACACACAAAGTGAATTTGCCTTTGAGTGAACGCAGGTGTTCTGGGTTCAATGGGCTCCACTCATTCTGCTTGGTCTTCCTTTGCCTCCTGTGGGCTCGGCCACCACACCTTTCCTCTCAACACCTCCGTCAAACGCTCTCCGTGGCCACTCAAACCTGAGACCTCAGCTTCCGCTCTCGCCCCTAACATCCACTATCTAATGACACGACCCCCTCAGAGAGAACATACAGAGGCCATTTGTCTGTGGAGAGCTCCATGTTCAGGCACTGATGTGTCTTCACACTGTGTTTTCTCTCCGTGTCCCTCTCGGTCTCCTCCCACCTTGGGATTAAGCAGCATGAGCCAGTTAACCAACCGGCTGTTAGAGAACAGTTTCTCTCCGGGCCGACAGAGCTGCAGACAGTTGTTTCCTTTCTCTCTCACTGTCCAGAGATAATTCAGTCAACGGGCTTTGAACTGCAGATAAGAGAGGAAGAGGATGATCTCCCGGATGGGCCTACAGTATACAGGCTTGGGGCAAAGGGGTGGAAAGGCAGTGCAGGCAGAGAGAAGCGGGGTGCAGGCGTATGGGAACCAGAGAGGGCCAAGTAGGACCAGAGACAGATGCATGCGTCCAATTTAAAATGTGCGTTTTGCTTTATGTGGTATAAAACGGATGTAGATGCTGCTGCTCTCTCCTGATCAACTCATCACGTTCAAATGCAAGCAATTTTTATTCCCATTTGAATTGTTATGATGAAGCTTAGTTATTCATCAAGTGTCCCAGCATGGAGTCATCAGTACATTTTCTGTTATAAAGCTACAGTATCCTAAAAAAATCAGACTGTAATATAAAAGGCTTTCGAAAGGAAAAATGCAGTCTTGGCCACTGAATCTTATGATTTCCTGATGAACTGTTGGTGTGCTGCCCTGTCTTATCCTGTTCTGTTCCGTCCTGAATTTTATGAATGCAAAAAGCGAGGGAGAGGAAATTAATTTCCAATAAACGTCTTGACAGAGTAGCTTTTGTTATGGCTCGGGCACGTGGTTTTGCGTACCTGCCAGGTGTTGTGCAGCGCAAACCCCTCTGGGCCCCGTGCTCTGTGGCAAGGTGCACGATGAAAGGCCTCGGGTGGCCCATCAAAGGGCCCATTGAGATCTGGGCACGAGCAGGACAGAGGGCCACAGTGTGGACCACAGAAATTTGACACCCTCTGACAGAAGCTCCACACAGCCCACTCCAGGCCATGCTGACAGGCTTGTTCACGGGAGATCAGGTGCTCACTACCTACTGACCCGGGGCAAAGAGACAGAGAGGAAGGCTGAGGAAGACAGCAAGAGAGAGAGAGAGAAGAGGGATTAAAAACTACACAGGTTATTTGGTGTCATCTTCAGTCTTAAATTTATTTTTCCTAAAATAATAGATAATCTCACTGGTGGGTAATTGCAGCAGAATAATTTCAGGTATTTTCCTGATAGAATATCTTGTGGCAGGTCACCCCATGAAAATCAGTTTGTAACTTTTTGTGCAATCCTGCTGACAAACCAACCAACACAGATGAAAACATCTCAGTTTTTGAACTTAATTAACCTAATTTTAATTATATACAAATATGTTCACATTGCCTCAGTTTTCCTGTGACATTTGACCTTGAAACATCCGTGTGTTTTTCATGGATTTCTTTCCTATCGTAACTTCCGGGTGCCCTCTCACATCGCTTTGCAGCATCTGCGATGTCGAAGCAGCTGAGGGAATGTTGTGGAGATACACATGCAGGGCGTTGTAAGGAAAAATAGTTTGCAAAGAAAACTTATTTTACAAGGTGTTACCGTCGTTCTGGCATAACACCGTTCTATTTGGGAATCCAGAGGATACTTGTAGCTTTTATTATGGTATGCATAACCTGTATCTTTGAGCTGTTGAAGAAGAAATCCAAAGGCCGGCGGATCTGGTACGTGAATGTTAAATATCTCTAAAATGCTTCAAAAACATAATGTCAGTGACCTAGTTGGGATGCAAATTCCCTATAAATCATGCAATATTGTAAAATCGTCTGCATATCCCTTTAAGAGGATAAGAATGGGCTGGCCAGTGCAGCAGCATTTTACCGCCAATCATATGTGAGCACCATTTATGCAGCCAGCAGTCGATCAGCGTGGTCACATTATGGTGGATTATGCTACGCCTGTCACTTATCAGATTAAGACATCTGATAAGTGATGGTGGCACAGGTTAATTTATATGATATACTAGGTGATGTATCAGTTCAGAGCTTTCACGGGACGTCCTCCTACCCCTTAAGTTCAGCTTAATGTCACTCACCGAGTCCGCACTGAATCTTTCACGCGGCCTCCTTTATCATTGTAGTTGTATATACTTTAAGTGCAGTAGGATTCATGCCTGTCTGAAGAGAGGGAAACAAGTGCATATTTTACCTACCTGAGCAATGCAGTCAAACCTTGGTGCCCAATAGTAAGACTGAGTAGTTTCCAGTCCTTTTGTGCAAATAGCTTTATTCTTAATAAGTAAAAACTCTATTTGCCAAGCTGAAAATATTCTGAATATGAATATGTTGAGAATAAGACATACTTTTTTATGATAGAATGTAAACACAGTATAGTGAGAACTTCAAAATGACCTGAAGCCTTTCCTGTGCAGCTAATGGACTCTACACACACTCTCAAAGTTGAGAATCTTTCGGCAGAATGATCTTATTAACCAAGCACCCCCCTGAATGTCATTCCTAGACAGATAAAAAGGAGTGCGTTTTAATGAAGCGTAATATAATTTTAACTGTGAGTCTCTCAAATTAGCAGCGGCCGGGTCACGACGGGGCTGCTGCGCTCATCGATGCCCTCAAATAAGCCTCACCTGTCGGGCAGTAAAAGAGCACGCGGGACCCTCAATCACGGCTAGTGAGCAGTGGACAGGTCCCTGTCCCCCAGCGCACAGGTATTAATAGACACCAGGCAGAGGTGAAAGTACTCAAACAAAAGTATGCTACTGTTTTGTATTTACCATGTCATCAGATATTTGTAGTAAAATACAACATTTACCTCCAGGGTTATACTGGTATACTCCTCCCACAATTTAGGCTCAACTGTCACAAACGTTTACATGTAGAATGTAAACGTGCTGTATCTCATGAATAAATTAGTCAATTGTAACCAAACTTGGTGGACATGTGCGCTCACTACATCAATCGACCTGATGGTGGTGCTCTTACAAATATAGTTCAATTTAGTCAATAACGTTGGAACGGGACGAGGTAGAATAGAAAGTTTGTTGGTGTGTCCGTGGGGGGAGGAGGGGGTGTGATTATGGTCTCGTCAATAACCTGTTAAATTTCATCCATGAAAGACGGAGTCATACAATAATTGTAGGATTACTTGGCCTTGGTGGAGGTATGCATTCTCTGCGTTCCTTATATTTCCTCCTGAAATTTAGTGAAGTGGTGGCCAAAGAAATTGAGATAATCAAGTAAAGTAGCAGTAAAACTACACTTCAATACAACACTTGAGTGAATGTACTCTGTTACTGCACCCCTGTCTGTTCAAATTCTCCATCAGCTTTAAAAATATCGCTGCTGTCTTGTGAATCCTTACATAAACTGCAGTACTTCAGAGTATCAGAGCGGTGGTTTGTCTCCAGTTAATATGAATCCAGGAGGCGAGTAAAGCAAACAAACTTAATTCATCCATCCTTCACATCTCGTAAATAACTCGACCAACATTCAATCCCGCAAGTCAGCTCGCCTGCACCATGCGAACCATTCGAGCTCATCACCTTTAAAAGAAACAGCTTTAAATAATAACAGTTGTTGGCGTCGACACCGCGGCTGATGTTTGTTGCTCTGTAATATATTGCGTCGGCACAGCAGAACAGTTGTCTGCGCTCTGCACCTGCACCAACCGTTCAGCCCCAAGCCTATAAATCCCGGTGATGTGAGGAACCGGAGGGCTGAAATGTTCCGTGGCCTGCTCGCCGGACCCTTGGGTCGCCCGCCCTGTCGCCCTTCACCCTGTGAACCCTCAGATATTTACATTAAGTGCATGAACTGTATGTTTGTCTGCGTTCAGCACTCGGAGCTTTGCATATGGTG
>OMOW01037785.1:6877-23681 GCA_900312555.1 Lamprogrammus exutus
CACACACTTGGACATGCTTATGCTGAGTGTTGTGTAACACTGCTACATCTGTTCATGTGATTTCAGCAGCAACAGATGTAGCAGTGTTACACAACACTCAGCATAAGCATGTCCAAGTGTGTGGTAGTTATGACCAGCCGTGATGGAAGATATTTGCATCAGCCATTATTGCCATGTCTGACTTTCTGTAGTGGTGGAAAAATATTACTGCAGAAAAAGAACCCCATGAAACTGGTGGTGCAAATAGGGGGAAGATGAAACTCAGACATACCTTACGATTTTCATAATGTATTCATATTAATATTTCACAGGACGTATCTACCTGAGCACACAGTGCACGGAGATGTTTCCACAAACATTCTTAATGTGTGAGTGACAGTAAAAGACTATGCATATGGTGTGCGTGGTTGTATTCAGCTGAACAGTTTTAGCTACCTGTGTGACTGTCTGCTTGTGCCCCTTGCCCTGCTAGACTCCATTCTACTAATGTTGCCAATTTCCCTGATTTCAGCAATTAAGCTGATGAGGAGGAGGTTATTATAATCGAAAGGATAAAAGGCCAAAACCACAAAATTAAGACTGAAAACTCAATTCTACTTTAACAAAATATCATAATTCTTGCAATTCACTTTATGCCTCCTCGCCATATCATCACAACAAAGTCCAAAAAAGCAAAATCTTACCATCTAGCTACATATAAGAATCCATCCAAGGAATTTTTTTTTTGCCAATAGATTTGTGTACTCATCAAAAATTCTCTTTTCAATGTTTTCAATCAGAATCAAGGCTCATCTCTGTGTGAAGCCATGTTGACACAGATTACTCCACTGCCATATCACAAATGAGGTTAATACCTGATAAGCAGTAAGGGAACAGAGAGATAAGGTCAAACTGAAACAAGCTGAGTGTGGGCATTTTGAAATATATTTAGCAACAAAAAAACAACATTTACTCGACAAATACATGTAAGGAAAAAACAGTAATACTGTTTTTACATATTGTCATAGGACTTATAATGAGTGTGGCTTCCTTTTTAACCTTTGTACTTGTAGGGACAGCAGACTCAGTATACTGTATAAAAGAATCCTTTAATAATCTTATGGACGTATTTTTGGAGAAAAGGCAACAAGACCATCCACAAGAGTGAGTTACAAGTATTTTTCACTATATATTAATATGGACCCTCAAAGCGTCAAGTTAAAAAATGGCCAAACCCTTCTTTCATAGTATTCTTAACCCTGCAGTTTTGTAAATACACACATATTTGTCACAGATATAACTACGCAAAAACATTAAGTCTGCTCGCACTGCATAAAATGGGCATCAGGGTTTTTGTTTTGTTTTTTAACCAAATGATGCTATAGCTTTTGCAATTCCTTTCATTTGTCAATATGAAAATCAAATATGCTAACACTGCATTGACCCAAATTCAGAACACAGTTAAGCACACTGACACATGTGTAGAGCAGTAGTCAAGGCTCAACCTGTCATATTTCTGCTCTCTAGAGCAGTACTCTCAGAACAGCAGAAATAGGCGAATCAAAGTGGAGCACAACCTGTGAAATTCACACAGCACACATTTCCTCTTAGGAATACAAAACCCATGCTTTATACACATAATGCGAAGGCTGTCAAAGCCAAAGAATACTTTTAGTCCATGGTTACAGAAAATCCTACAACAAAGAGTTCTCACAGTGCTTCACTTCATAAAAAAGCCTTTTCACAATTGACATTCAAAATTTAAAATGTTGCTCTATATTCGTGATGTCTTTTGAAATACAAAAAAGCATCAGGAGGAGGAAGAAACAAATGGACCTGCGAAGGCCTCTAAAGTCTGGAGCTGTGTGCTGGCTAAAGAGGCGTGGCTATAAAGAAGCCAATCATAGTCATAGTAAGCAACTTTTTTATTAATCAGCATCACGTTGGCATGGAGCCATTCAACTGTTAAAGTGGGCTCTTCACAGAATGACATACATCACAGTCCACAGTCATAAAGGCATTATACCATAGGGAGAACATTATTATGACAACAAAAGAGACTTTTGTTGTCATAATAATGTTCTCCCTTATGATGGATAACTGTGAGTGAGAGAGAGAGAGAGAGAGAGAGACAGTGAGAGAGAGAGTAAGGAAGGACTATGTGTAAAGCAAACTATGCAAACATGAGGATTATGTCCAACAAATGAGGGAAAGCATGGCACTGTAAAGTATTCTTGGTAAAAGCAGCAGCAAGCTGGCAGGTCAATATTTTGTAGTTTAGTCAGAGAAAAGATTTACTTTGTCCTGACTCCAGAGGTTCATTTGAAACCGCATTAAGTAAATGTAAACAGTTTAAATTAAAAAAACAAATCCCTGGAGTATTATGTCCCAGTCTCCCATACAAATTTCTAGGCTAAGCAGCAGATGTCAAACTGTAGAATCGCCCCTGGTCAGCATATAGATTTTCTGTAAGGGGAGAGAAGAAAAGCAGCCCACTAACAATAGAAAAGTTAATGCACCAAGACAAAATACACACACTGTGGGGGAGGAGCAGAGCCAATACTTGGGGCCCACACTAGACCCAGATGTAGCCTATGGTGGGGGTGGAGAGAGCAGAAAGAGTGAGAGTGACAAGATTGTTAGGTTTCAGAGGGAGAGAAGAACTGAGTGGATGAGAGATGATGAGAGACTTGAATGCCCCCAAGCAAGATTCTCCTCTGATTCGATCTGATAGAATCAAAGGACCAATATGAAGACACGGCAGAAGGAAACAGAGTAAGAGGACTGTAATAATGTGCCTCCACATGGTTGGAAACAAAGACAAATTTACCACAGCTCACCAAATTGGACTGTTAGCTCACATGAATTGATTCCTACATGTTTCACAACTACAAAATTAACCAACTCCTTGCTGCTATGCAAAAAACACATATATCCTCACTGCTACAGCTGACCAAAAAAAATGCTGGAAACATTGGAGACATGTGTCCAATGTGTCAGTTATAATAGTGTGACACTTGACAGGTAATTATAATAACTGACATCTGCAATTATAAAAGCTCCCAAAGTAAAATGCTGTTTACACTGGACCAACATTGTACCAGCACTGAATTGTCTTGGAAGTGCATGGCCTTGGATGCTCACAACACTGTTCAGGCCATTTTACTCTGTACGAATATGATTTTTTAAAGTGGCAGGTAGCGTCAGCAGAGTCACTATTTGAGGTGATGAGCTGATCCATATTCAGCGGCATGAATTCTTAAGAATTGGCTATAGTGTTCAGTGATAGAGCGAACAAAGACTGTTGTCTTCACTTCAACCACTCAGAATTGATAGGGCCACCAACCAACAAACAAAATACTATTAACAATTCAATCTTGTCAGAATCAATATGTTTTCCCCGGAGACTGTGACATCTGTGGGAGCCTGGGGAAGAATCATTAAAACAGTCATGAAAAATCTTGGCAGTGGCTTGGCATTACACTCAAATTCCTCTGTCTAAATGAGAAAAGGTGCTGCCAGCTCACTGAAGTTTTATTGTCTCTTTTCTTTCTTAGACATATGAACTTCCTCTGCTCTCCATGTGAGTTTTAAACTGATAATTAAAGGTTTATCACAGCTAATTTGCTGTCTTATTAAAGTCATTATCAGACAAGGCTGCAAGCTGGAGCAAAATATTGTGCGATTATTCGAAAGCCTCCTTGCAGCAATGCTTAAGTAAAGCAATTATTCTAATTTTGTCACTCTCCTCTGGTACAAAACAACTAAATGCAAACAAAGACAATTTTGAATGATGATCTATTGATTATAGCATTTTAATATGAAACAATCAAATATTGATATACATGGCAATTTCAAGATTCCAATTCCCCTAACCTACATGTCATTGGAGGGTAATAGAAATGGTGGTTATCATAGTGGCTCAGACACATACACTAAATGTGAATATAATATGTGACTGTAAAAATAAAAACAATGAGCTAAAAGAAGCTAAAAGCTCTGTAGAGCTGCAGAGCTTCGTGATAATTCTCTGTCGGTTTGTCACAAACTCCACTTTCATATTACACAGTCATTTGATTTAATATCAATATGAAAACATTGTGAATGTATTCCTGGTGAAACATTATGATGTTAAGAGTAATGGGTGGGTGGCGGAACTGATAAATAAAATACTTATTATTTGCTAGATAGTCCTACATTGCAACAGCAGGGTCTAACAATGCAGTGTTTCGCCTTTAAAGCCCATTTGCTGGGCAGTGCGGTTGTGATTGCGATGATGATGATGATGATGATGAAAAGAAACCGAACTCCTTCTTGTGGTAGTAATCTGTTGCTGACACGATACTTCCAGCCAGTGCTGGATCCTTTTCAGTACATACTGGGAAAAAGTTTATCTCTTTTCTTTATAGTCCAAATGTGCCATAACATCATTTACTGTAAACAGTTAAGTAAACAGAGTAATCCAATAAATCTAACACGTGGCACAAGTTGAGTAGGGTCGGTAAGAATAAAATACTGTACAATCAATCAACTAAAATTGTTTTTGAAATACACTAAAATCGTGAACCATTATTCTAACAGTTTTCCCAAAACCTATCATATGAGGCCATAAAACACGAGGAAATGCAGGATCAGCAAAAAAAACATTTGTGATTGTTTGTTTTCAGTGTAATCCAGTCTCACACTGTACCGCTGGACAGTATAAACCCTGGGGTTAAAAGAGTTAAAATTATTATAGAAGACATACAGACAGAAGTGATACAACTATTGATTGTTCTGTGTTGCTCTCTACTGCCTCATCTCTGATATCTTTAACAGTGTCAACATTTTGTGCAAGAGCTGGAGCGAACGAATGCCTAAGAGGAGAAACAATTCTGTTCCAGTCAACGGGGGTACCATGACTACCCAAAGGCTCTGCGTCCGTACAACAACAGGGGGCTGCATGGTGTTCAGCCAATATCACTTCCTCTCCCAGGAGACAGGGAACACAATGCACTCTTCACTGTCATTGATTGTGCAGTGTCACCCATAAATTACAGCTTTCCCCTATCCCCAGTAACAGAACCAGGCTCTAAACTACAAATGTTTTAACTAAGCCCAGACGTGAAGATGATTGCATGCAGGTGGCTGTCAAACCCTGTAATTCAGCTTTATCAAGGAGAAGAATGAGGACTAAATGACTGGATAAATTACGAGCTGAAAATAATTATGCTTCTAAACCAGCTAAGAGGAGACCTTAGAATAATACGATCTGATTTTACAAGCAGTTAGCACATGTAGATTCACATTTTTACATTAGCTATTGAAACCAAAAAGCTCAATCAGGAACTATTCCACCACAAGCTTCATCAAATGTTATTCTACAGGTGATTCACTTTCCAATCTGAACCCCAGATGTCCAGCCAAATGTATTTTTGTCCAAATATAAAATGATAAAATATCTGAATAATAAAATACTGATAAAATTCTGGACTTGGAAATGTTAAACAACAGACTTGTGTAAAATCACTCTTGAATACAGTTGCAGCAGTCTGTGAAATAACAGAGAAAAAAATCCATAAATGAAACAAATAAGTCTTGCATAAAATCTGGTTTTGCAGATGGTTAGATAGCTACATGAATAAGCAAAGGCGAGAGAAGTGTGTACCCATGCTTTGCAGCCAGGAATCATATTTTACTTGCTCTTGCTTTGTCAGAATTTCAAATGTTGCTGCAGCACAAGTCAACATTTCCATTAAAACAGATTTAGTAGAGTGTGTGAGTGAGTGCTGAGCAAAATCGCAAGTGCAAATATTCCCACTTGTGCAGTTTTCTAAACCAAGACAGAGAGAAAACATAAAATACACAAGGCGTTGTTCAAGGTTGTGATCAATATCAACTGATAACATGACTACTGGCAAGTTATATCTGTTTATTCCTACAGCCAAATTTGGGAAAGGTTACTTGCCTACATTCACCTGTTCACCCCCTCCTCATATCCTTTCCGAATGCTATTATCCAACAAACAACTACCTCCAAAACGTAGCATCATTCTCCCAGGTTTTAGTGTTTGGACTATGGTATAAACACTATTTACAGGACTGCAATTCAAATGAGACTACTCGTGATGAACAATTGTTAAAAACTCACAGCCCACTGGCAGCAAGTCAGTCTTGTGAGCATTCCTTCTTGCCAATCAAAACATCACATTATAAAAATAGACAACTTATGTGACCCCTGGAGGCCCCAAGGATTCCACATGCATCTCTGGTTACATGAACAGAATGTGGCTCACGACAGGTTTGGTTTGACTCTTACTGTAATATCCACTTAGTCTAAATGATGCATTTAGTGTGTGCAAGTAAGGCCACTTAGCCCACCCATGGATCACAACACACACCACTACTCTCTCTCTCTCTCTCTCTCTCACACACACACACACACACACACATACCTACAACCTCTCACAATATCCGTTCGGACTGTTTACAATTTAGCAGTAGCTAACAAACACACAACAATGCAAATTTGGCATTTTATCAAGTCGAAGAGTAAGCTGCTACATGTCATAACAGTCACCAAGAGGCTATTTCCAATGCAATTTTGCTGAATAATTCGGATTTTTATCAGTTCACTTGATGAATGTTTCAACTATGAAGAAGTGGTGATGGCTGACACGTGAAATTAATCCAGAATTTAAGCAGCCAGGTAAGTTAAAACATTTTTAAAAAAAAATACAACTAAGGAAAAAAGAATCTAATCAACTTCGTTAAATTAGCTACTAAGAGCTAACTCTAGGAAAGTAACGTTACACTTGGTTGCGTGCCTGCCTAAAATCGTTGAGTCAAGCAAGAGGGCGCGTTTGAGAAATCAGAATTATCACAAATCAATCATGTGAGTGACGAGTGTGTCTATCCCACGAAAATTAAACAAAGAGGAAAAATTGTCCGACACAGCGCGACGCTGCTAAACATTCTTTAAATGTGCGTTTTAATCACTCCATAAATGGTCAAACTCTGTCGTTTTGTTAAATTTACGTTTAAGAATTGCGAGTGTTATTTTACTGGAGTAAAAGTGGCCGGTGTCAGTTAGCTTAGCAACAAACCAGCCTAGCATGCTAGCTATTATTTGCCCGACAGGCTGGTGAGACTCGGGGGGTGAGCAGGCGTTCAGCACCGGGCTCGCTGGATAGCAGCGCTACGAGTCCGGTTTGGGTATCGGTAGGAGTGAGGAACACTAAGGAGAATCACCCAGCTCAGCATACCCACGCCAAGGAAACGCGTTGTGTCAAAAAAAAGAGCTGTAACCGTGAAGGATGAATTTATCACAGCGATGAATGAAGAGCCGGACCTCGCCTTAGCTAATGTTAGCTGCACGGCGACTCAGTCAGTGCAGTAAGTGGAAAACGCTGCTAGCAGAAATCACTCAGTTGATAAAACCAGAGCATCCGAATCACTACGTACCTTAACCGGGTGATAAAACGCCTCTTGTAGGTCCACAAACAGTGCAGAGCGCCTGCTTTCTCCGTATATTCCCAAAGATGGTGTCCTCTTCTGTAATTAACCCACAGCCAACACAGAAGATCGACTCAATCTGTACGCTTTCCTCAATCTAGTGGTGCTGAATCTAAGACCACACGCTTCTGTCGATGTCTCAAAAATCCTCCTATTCCTTCTCCTCCTCTTCCCTGCTAAATAATGAACCCTCTCAGCGCTCCAGTAACAGCAACGGGGAAAGCAGGTGCAGCTGATGGTGCGCTAGTAACGGGCAGCCTTGCAAAATAGTGAGCTGTGTGGCACATTCAACGGCTGTCAAATCAGGAGAGGCTCCGGCGGGGACGCATGCGCATTTACACGTTTGATGAGGGAGCGTTTCTGTGATTGGGAGAGGGCTAATTCCAGGGATATTATCGATAATGTATCGATTTATGAGTTTTTCAGGTGTGTGCTTTTATTCGCAAGGCACGTTTTTGTGTGGGTAATTTTCCAGATGCTTTTACACCAAAATTATGTTGACACGTGGTTTCACTAATTCGTGGTTTCCCCTTAGTTCTGGTGACTGGGAATCTAAATGTTATAGCATAGAATGATTTTTAGATATATTGTAGATATTTTAGTGTGTTTCCAACTTTGTTGCGCTAGATTGGGGAAGGTCCTTACCTAAAGCCGTTCTGCACAAAGCAAGATCCATAAAGGAATGGTTTGAAAAGTTTTGAGTGGAAGAATCTGACTCACCTGCGCACAGACCTGACCTCAACCCATCCAACACGTTTGAGCCGAATTGGGCAGAGTCAAGCCTTATCACCCAACACAACTGTCCAGCTACACCATTATTACAGGCTAAGTGAAAGCAAATTGGAAGCAACTCTTTTTGGAATTAGATATTCAACAATGGTTTTGAGTGTGAATAGAGCACTGACCTCATGTAGTGTGCGTCTCATACTCAAAATTCACAGATCCTCTGTCACTCAAACATTGCAATCATCATCCTCCCAATCACCTTACCCAGCAAGGGACCAATTTACTAATTTGGATAAAACTACACCAATTCTTAAGTCTTAACCAAGTCTTACAAAACATGTGTAAAAGGTAATTTAATGTCTGTTCTCATTTCTTCTGGGGTTTTTAAAAACTATTTCATGGGTCACGCATAGCATTACAAATTGAAACAAATGCTTTAAAAGATGATGATGCATACTAATAAACACTGGGAAACTTCTAAATAAGCAATATTTAAGTTAAACTACCCTCTACAATTCATTGTTGTTGCCATTAGAAGCTGGTAATTACACGGGTGGGCTTGGCTAGACCTAAGATTGTCAATCATACTTATGTCAGATGACACAACATAAATGAGAACCATATTTATTATTTGATTAACCTAAGCCCTTATGTTTGTTGGTTGGTTTGTTTTTTCTATTTTGTTTGTTTTTCATGGATGGATGAGAGCCCACTTTCCGCTCAACCTCCCAAACCTAACACGAACCTAACACGATGGACAGCTTAAACTTCTGCAGCCCACAGCAATGAGCAGCACTTCAGCTGCTGTTTTGTCCTCCACCCATTTGGCTGCAGACAGAGTCCCTGGATCTATTAAAAAGCTCATTCAGCAAAAAGCTTTGTACCCAATACCATGGCCCCGAACTGTCTAAACAGCATCACAGACTAGTCTTTCATTGAACTGCCTATGTACATCTCCAGTATGTAGGGCCTAGACAGCCTCATAAATAATTTCAAAGCAATTTTGGTATCTAAAGTGTAAATCCAGACTGCCATTGCATCTATTAATGCAGTGAAAATCATCTAAGTATATCCACAAAATTATCATTTGCTTGAGCACAATAAGTACCTGATCAAATAAATACATACATATATTGTACATCCCAGCAGTTTACCTATGAATATTATTAATTAATCATTCATCTTCATGTCACCTCACAATGCTGGCTTGGAGGCAAGAGGCACAGAGTTATTTTCATGTTCAGTCTGCTGCACTGACAAGTTCAGCAGACTGCATCTGAAATGAGCAGGTAATCACAGAAAGCCTCAGAGAAGTTCCTGTCTCTCTTCCAAGGAAATTGGATTACACAGTAAGACTTTGCTGATTGAGATGGATATTTGATACAATGCAACTGTGGCAGATGAACCCTAAACAAATAATCTTACAGTAAAACAGACACATTAAAAACAAAGCTATAATTCAAGATTACAGCATGAGAAATAAACAAAGGGTTTTAAATTTGTTTCCTAGAGCTCTTCTAAACTTAAAAACACCTGAAGTCAGGGAAGTCTGAAAATGATGATCACTAATGGTTATTGCACATTATTTGTTTACGAGTAAACATTGTTTTATATTATAATGACCTGAGCACATTGTTGTTTGTTCCTCATTTCTCTCTCTCTCACTGTTTCCCTCTTTGGGGAGAAAAAAAAAGAAAAGGAATAGCAGCCCATTGTCTCCCATCTGCTTGTGTTTTTAGTGCAAGGCAGTGACCCAGCACAACATGTTGGTACCATACCATATCTCATTTGTCAAATAGGGGACTGTGACTATGGGGTTATACTTTAGAGTCCTCACATCATCTCCCAG
Organism: Lamprogrammus exutus; assembly: GCA_900312555.1. NCBI lineage: Eukaryota > Metazoa > Chordata > Actinopteri > Ophidiiformes > Ophidiidae > Lamprogrammus > Lamprogrammus exutus. The sequence goes on from OMOW01037785.1 coordinate 16,925, forward strand.
TGTAACACAGTCTTTCTATCAGCCTCACTATCTGGTTCACTGGCCTGATTCATCTGGAGCAAAGCTTCACTGAGAATAAACCCATCTTTGAGTGCAAGGAGTTTCAATTTTTCTACCTATATAATATTTAGATCAAGGCAAGTACTAAAAAGCTTTACAAGATGATGATCCACTTGTTGTCTAAAGCTACACAAATTCACACTGACATTTCCACAACATTTAAACATACATTCAATCTGTATGTGTTTTTTTAAATGGGCATAGCTGGGCCCTCCCTTCTACCCAGAGGCCAGACATTCCTGGGAATGCAGCCAGAAATTGTTCCTGGATTGGGTTCTACAACCCCCTTAACATGATGAGGTCATCAGCATTACCTACTGTCTGTACTTGGGGACTAAATAACAAAGTTTAGCAGAGTCCCTGCTCACAAAACATCTAACTTTATTATAGTCCATGCTGCACATAAGAAAATGCACTGTGAACTGTCTTTGTGACCGCTTACTTGTTCTGACACATCTTTTCATCCAGCAGAGATGTAATCATAGCAGCATTCATCATGTCATTTTCCCACAATTCTTTTCACTCTACATGTTAACATTATCCTTGCTCTCTATCTACGTGGGTTGTGGAACCGTTTGTGCTCAGTGTCATTAGATATACCATATAAAAGGCTCAGATTTGAACAAAGCTGTGTAAGAATGCCTGTAAAATGCAACTCATACCAGTGAGATTAAGTATTACAGCGAGTGAGCAAATACACTCACATACAGTACCTCTCTGCCTTCAGTCGCGGACACCAAAAAGAGAATTCCTTTGTATTAGGGTTGTGTGCTACTTTGAGCGCATTGGTCACCGAAGATTTCATACTATCCACAAGATATCTAACAAAGAAATGTATCTCTTGGTGGTTCATTTAAATCTACACTGCAATTTGTTTTGCTGTTGGCTTTCATACCATCTTAAGTCATGAATTTAATATTGTTCATGGTTTTAATACATGAGATGAAATTAATCATTTTGGACTACTGTCAGACATGAAATATCACACAGTATGAAGTAATGGCTATGATTTATCCTCTGCAGAGCGTGTGAAGTCATTCCACAGTCTGAGCTCAATGGATCATGAGTCAGAGGACTCCTTACTGCAACAACACATCATCACCTATGTCCGCTGGTAAGATTACTGCATCGTTATTCACAAAGATGCCATAGCACATGGATTCCATTAGAGGGCACAGCATCAATGCAATGCAGTTTGTCTCTCTCTTGTGTTACTGCTGGAATACCCATTGACTGTTGATGGTGTCTTCCACATTCTGCACAGTCTAAGAATATGATTGTGACTCTGGGAATGTGTATTTGTTGCATATAATGATGTCAGATGTCTTTTTCCTGTCCCTTTTCGCTGACATATTAGAGAATTTAATATAAGGTTTGAAGGGACTGCTTCCACTCCAGTAAAAAAGTACTTATATTTGTGAAACGTACTGTGGATTATTATGCATTCAGGGAGGCAGTGGCATATTTGTGATCATATTGCCTTTGCCGCTTCACCCAGCAGCCTGCTTTGTTAGCGTCCCAGGTTTTTAGGAGTGTGCAGGGTAGATAAGCTTGTGTGGCATCTCCCAAAAATGAACACACAACAATGGGATTTAATATGGGAATGGAAAAGCATCTGCCTGTCATTTCAGCTGTCTTTAGGTCTGTAAATTACTGACTTCCATCCCAAATGCAACCCTCGGAGGAATGAGCTATGCCATCTGTGAGGACTTATATGCAAAGATTTGGGGGATTTTAAAATTGAATGTTCAGGTGGCTTTTTTTGAAAATCATATGGCAAGACAGCAGGAGCACATCAGTGAATTTAATGATTCATTAAGCAAGGCTTTGCTTTTCCATCTTAGATCAGCCACATTATTTAAGCACGTGTAATGTACTTGTCTGTACGCCATTGGATCCTCTGTACGTTTCATTTCATTTCTAGCATGAAGGCTTTTTCGGACCTTCTCTAAAAGGGTGCAAATCACATGCAATATTCCCTGAAATATTGTATAAGTCTTGTTTAAATTTCTTTCTATTGTGTGATTTTTAAATAATGTTGAAGATAGTATCATGTAATAATGACTAATTGTTGGATTTGTAATCATTGTGGAAAATAAAAAATACACGTATTTGACATTCTTATCTAAATGAATGAGATGCTGTTCTATTCCAGTATCGAGTATCTGATCTGTTCCACGGGTTTGTGATGTTTGCACACAGATGTTTGTCACAGATTTTCTAGTTACTGACTGAATCTGTATCAGTGTCACTGTCAATGTCATATTCTGCTTATTCTCTGTGCATTGTTTGTCTTCCATTTTCTTATCTTTTTTTTCCATTTTGTGCACACTAAATACACACTGTACACCTCACAACATTGAAAGCTTCTTTTGTCTAAAAATGTTTTTGTCATTAAATGTGTTAAAACAGACACACAAAGTCCTATAAAATAGTACATTTAGCTAAGTCAAGGGTATATAAACTCTATGGTTAGATCTGTATCCTACCCACAACGAAAAGTTTGGGACATCATCAGTGTAGCAGGAGGCACAGTGGCGTGAAAGGTATTCAAAAGCTGGAGATCGAAGGCTCTACATCACCTTTATTGTAAGTCATTGCCGCCTTGTCATCATATTACATGGTATCATACACATGCAAACACATAACCTGCTGTTGCAGCATGAATAATTCATGTTTTGCCATTGCTCGAGCCCCATAAAGGTTTGCTGGATGGTGTTGTAACATTACCGACGGGAAATCTTTACCAAGAACTGAGAAACATTAAGTACATGAGCCTCACTTTGTGTGTGAAAATGTTATGACCTTTCACGAAAAAGACAGATCATGGACAAAAGGCCCTGGTTCCTCACAGCTGTCAGTAAGAACATGGGAATGCAGCGGATGATGTATGGAATGAAAGAAAGAAAAAGGGATGGCAGCTGACAGAATGACACATAAATTATTCATACTTCCTAGGGATGCATTCAGAGGATTGATATTCAAACTAGAAACAAGCATTAGCAAGTGTTTTGGGGCACGGGTTCATTTTCACAGAATTTTTTTTTACTGTCTCAGACTCTAAATTCAGTCTACAATGCTACTGACAAGGCCAAGGGGGGCCGTTGTAATTACTTTTCTGGTTTTTGCCTTGGGGAGAGGTTAATTTTCCTTGCGGATGTCCCGAAAACAGAAAGAAAAACAGGGGATGTTTTTCGTCATTCTTGTCCATTTAATTTACATTAGCATATCAAAGGCTATGCATTTCATAAATATCTACAACAACCAAATACCACACACACACACACACACACACACAGAGAGAGAGAGAGAGAGGCGCATTACTGTATATCTGTCTATTTGCATTCAAATTAAAAGCAATTTTACAGCGAAAGCTTCAAGAAAGGATTGATAATGTGTGTGTGCGCGCAAACCAGTATTGATTGAAATTATGATAGAAGTGACAGATAGCATTTAATAGCACTATTACTGTAAAATATGCATGCTCAATGCGTCAAATCCTCATCATTACATTAGTAGCAACAGTTGATGATCTTATAAACTTGACTCACACAGATGGTACAAACTGTGCTGTATGTAAATTAAGCCAAATTCCTCCAACCCTATTATTTTCTTTCCGAGGACGGGTCTGTCGGGATCTTTCTGTAAAACTAAGACTATTGCACTTCACTACACTCAAATAGGTGGTACGACATGGAGAAATCATTATTCCCTCTGTGTAACAGAGATGAGATGTCACAATTCAGATGAGAAGATAAACATCTGCTAACAAGGGGAAAAAATTACACAGTATGTACTTGATTAGTTTTCTGATGATGTGTCATGTATAAAGTGAACTCTCAAGGGAAGTGAACCGTATTATAAACTCTCGCAGCAAACCTGCAATATCAAATGTTTATGGCAAATTGACTATCATCACAATGATGTTCTTTGGACAATTATGTCTATTCCTAGACCTCTTTTCTCTAAAAAAAACAAAAAAAAAGACCAGGGCATCATTACATTGCATAGAATGTCATTAGCCGGTACACATGTTAATAATGCGACCACGTGTACTGCAATAATGTGCTTCAATAGAGGATATGGAACCCCCACAGAGAGCATGATTGCATTACATGATTGCACAATACACGTGCCATTCCCCACACTGCAGGAGGGCGATGGAGACAATGACACAAACGCACAGTGAAACCAAAATTATATTCACTTTTCCAATGATATTGCACATGCTTGGATATTGTACCGGCCGTGAAGAAGAAGAATGAGAATTGTCTTTAGGGAATAGTGTGAAAGATGAGGTGTCCCCTTGAAAAAACTTTATCTATCTTTTATCTATGCCAGGCATTTCTGTAAAAGTATTTGTCATTGACAAGCTTGCATCATCTCAGCTCGACATTGCACATTCCATTGTCAGCTGGAGGAGTATTACACACACACACACACACACAGAGAGAGAGAGAGAGAGAGAGAGAGAGATTTGAAGGTGAGAGATACAAAGGATAAAATTAGTTTGTAGATCAAACCCAATGATAGGAGTGTGAATTTAAAGGAAACAATGTTCTGTCTCAAATAGCTGCACCAGTATAAACCCTTATGAGATAAAATTTAAAATCATCATCATCATATCGACATTGAATGATTTGAGAATATACACTTATATAGAAAAGTTAATGGTACAATATTCTTTCAAATATCTGTATAACATTGTTCCTACCTTCAATTCAATGCTTACGTAGGGTACTTTGGACACAAATTTGGAAGAAAAGGTCCCACTTCCACTCCCTGGCAGCACAGACCACAACTGTGTACCCTCATGGCTCTAGAATGGCTGAAATGACAGATGTGAACGGGAAGAAGATGCATTCCTTCGTTGTTTCGTGTCACCAACATGCCATTTGTAGCGCAAGACAACAAGCACCCTCGGGAAGACAGCTAACCTCAATTGATGATACTGTAAGGGTCATCATTTGTCTTTGCTGTAGCATCTGCAACAATATGGCAAGAAAATTGGCAAATGGCTTCATAAACTTGATTCATGGAAGTCATTTAGCTCACAAAGTGAGTCTCTGGCTTACTAAGGCACCTAAACAGAAGTTAAGAAGAAGAAATGGCCACTCACAGGCTTCAGCAACTCAGTGACTTATGCTACATTCACACCAGCCAATTCTCATTTTTTTGCTCACACACAGCACATGTTGGTTTTGCAATGGGAACATACAATCTGTAAAAAGGATAGTGGGTAATCTCAGATCCATTTATGTATGTGTATATTTATTTGTGTTAATAAATCTGATATATATACAAAAAGATCGGTATCATTGCCGTTGCAAGCAAGTGTGTTTGTGTGCGTGTGTGTCTTACTTGGTTCATGTGGGCAACCAAAATCACACTAATGTTGAAAATTTGCCAAACATCATATAATACTTGTTTAATTCTGTTTTTGTTTTTTTACTTTTAAAAAAACCCCTTTCATATTTATTTTGCATTTGTTAGTTTCATCAATAAGCTTATAAAAGTAAGTAATGAAGAAGTAAAGTATAAAAATGGAATCATAAGAAGCCTTGAGCACAAGATGTGGCATAGAATATATAAAACATCCAAACAATTTGTTGAAACTTTGTAAATTGAAAATTTATAAATTATATTAAACTTATCAGTTTACCTGCATTTTTCAAACCTGGTTTGTCCAGCATTTAGCTATCATGCTTGTATTTCTTAAAGTTTTTGCACCATTGCTAAATGGAGCTAGAAACAAATAAATGTGGAGGGACTAATGCTGTTCCGGCAGCCAGCCACCACAGATTGGAGGCCACATAGCCTAGAGTACCAGCTGTTTTATGGTGTGCACTGTCACACAGTCTGAAATATACACTGTTACAAAGTCCTGTTCAATGACTCTCATCCATTTGTACACAGAACTCCAGGGAGGTCTCAGAGAGAATGTTTCATCCATGCTGGCACCCCACCGGTTTATACTGAACCTTGAGACATTTTAACTGCTAACCAGGGGCCTTGTCCTTGCCTTCCATAAGAACACTGCAGTGCTGTGGCTATATGAGAACCATAAATGTTTGCAGAAAGATGCAATTTGTTCAGTGAGGCTGTAAAGTATATTGACTTTTGAGCAGAGAAAACAGAGGGGAAATTGGAAATTATTCCTTGAACCCCTTATACGTGATGTTCTTACACCGAAAGCTCTTCAATGATTAACAGCACCTTTTCCCCTGATAACGCAGGTGGATACTGGATTAAACTTTATGATTTATCTCGCTTTCATCAGTACAAAGTCAAGAGGCAGGTTATGCAGAAAACTATTTTAAAAATCCTTTCCTTTTTCTCCCCTCAGTCAACAATATAGGGCTCCACAAATGCAGATAGATTACTTTACAGCAACATTGAATGGCAGGACTCTTGATCACTGTCTAGGACTAGCAGTGAGAGCTGAAGGGTGAAATATTACTCAGCAACTCACTCTGTGAAAGATGCATTTCCTCTCGCTGAAGAATTTCCCTATCACAGGAAACTGTTATGAAGACAGTGTAAGGGATAGATAGATAGATAGATAGATAGATAGATAGATAGATAGATAGATAGATAGATAGATAGATAGATAGATAGATAGATAGATAGATAGATAGATAGATAGATAGATAGATAGATAGATAGATAGATAGATAGATAGATAGATAGATAGATA
>OMOW01037883.1:0-12111 GCA_900312555.1 Lamprogrammus exutus
ACATCCTCCATGTTTGAGCACATTGATAGTGTGCAACAAAGTTCTGGGGCATTTGCACAAAGACAGATGTCTGTCAGAGGGGACGTCAGAACATCAACATGGTTGTTTGAGACCCAGCCCATTGATTCGCTAAACAAACCAAAAAGTGAAGAAGGTGAACTGGTTGAAGCAGTGCTGAAAGAACCCATCCAGCCCGGAGATGTGAAAGGTACTCGGCTGCTTTTTGAGTCTAAGACCCTCAGTGACCTGGGGCGCTGTAACTCCATAGAGGACCGTGACTTCTTGAAACTGAAGTCTGAGGTCCAGGAGCAGAGGGGAGACATCCAGAAGACTGTGAAACTCTTCCACGCAGACCCTCGCTGTGCTATCAGAGATTACAGTGGCAACATCCATGAGATTAAATCCATCTGCAGGGAGGAGATCAAAAGCGGCAATGTCAACACTGCACGTTGGCTTTTTGAAACCCAGCCTTTTGACCTTATAAATAGGGGAAGTGCAGGAGTGAGAATTATTCGGGGTATATCACTTGAAGAAGGGCCCAGAGTTGGAGTTGACAGGAAGAAGTGGATGTTTGAAACTCAGTCATTTGACACAATACATGAGGTCATGGACATGGACAAGTTTGAAGGAACTGAGGCTGATGTAGGGAACAAAATGAAGATGTTTGAGATGCAACCCTTGGCATCACTGAAAGGAGATGCCACAGAAAATGTTTTGGAGAAAGAAATGATAATTGGTGGAAATGTTAAGACTTCTCTGTGGCTGTTTGAAACTCAACCCATGGATACTCTTAAGGAAAGCTATGAAGTTGGACATTTGAAGAAAATTACCCTTTCCGCTGATGAACAAGGAGAAGTAAAAGACAAAAAACAAATATTTGAGAATTACAGAATTAAGGAGACTGCCTCCTTCAAGCACCAAGAGATTGAAAAGGGTGATGTTAAGCGATTCAAACATCTTTTTGAAACAATCCCCCTGAACAAAATTGTCCATTCTGACGAGGACAGCAGTGAGAAGAATGGCAAGGAAAATGATATAGCAGCAGGAAACGTGAAGGGTAACAAATCATTGTTTGAGACAACTCCATTATATGCCATAAAGGACAGTTCTGGAAATCTCCATAAGGTCACAACAGTCAGCCGAGAGGAATGCATCAAAGGGAAGGTCCAAAACTATAAGTGGATGTTTGAGACGAAGCCATTGGACGAGCTTGCAGAAGGAGAAGGCAATGTTGAAGTAATCCAAGGCATCACTAGACAGGAGGATACAATGGGTGATGTAAAGATGGCAAAGTGGCTTTTCGAAACCCAGACAATTGATGGAATCCATTCCAAGTTCAATCCATCAGAGCAAAATCCCTCTGTAGAAGACAAGCCTCATAAAGGTGATGTCAAGACATGTAAGTGGTTATTTGAGACCCAACCAATGGACATTTTGAATGACAAATCTGAAAAAGTGCCTGATAAGGAAGCGAATGTCAAAACCAATGTCAAGTCCATTACTTGGCTTTTTGAATCACAGCCTCTAGACAGCATGAAAGATAGCGCAGAGTGCAATTTGAAGTTATGCAACACCATACAGGACTCTGCCAAATCGGAGGTTGATGTCAAAACAGTCAAACATCTTTTTGAGACAGACACCTTGAATTCAGAACAAGATGTGAGATGTGTCAGCCAGGTCGACATTCAGTCAGGAGAAGTCTCACGAGTCAAAGAGCTTTTTGAATCCCAGTCACTTGATGAAATCGCATCAGAAATGGTGAAAACATCTGAAGAACAGAACCGTGACGAACATATTCAAGAAGGATCTGTGCATAAATTCACTTGGTTGTTTGAAAACTCTTCCATGAAAATGATCAGTGAGGGCAAAGATGATAAAAGCATGCACAGCGTCAGTAATGCTGAGAGTGGCGATGAACACAACAAAAAGTTTGTGTTTGAAACCTCCTCACTGGATAAGATCCATGACCAGCCCCCTGAACAGAAGTCGACTTGTGAGGAACAGCTTATGGGCAATGTTGATGTGAAATCAAGCACCATGATGTTTGAATCTCTGCCAATGTATGCCATCAGAGACAAAGAGGGGCAGTTTCATGAGGTCACTACAGTAAAAAAAGAGGAGGTCATGAGTGGAAATGTAGGCGGAGCAAGGTGGATGTTTGAAACAAAACCCCTTGATGCCATCAAGGCAGAAAATGAAGTTTATGTGATCCGAGCTGTCACACAGGAAGATGTCAAGAAAGGAGATGTAAAGTCAGCCAGATGGAAATTTGAGACACAACCTTTGGATTCCTTTACAAGTCCAGATGAGCCCTCTGTCAAGGTCATGGAAGATTTTGGAAGCGGTAATGTGCAGCTCAATAAACAGATATTTGAATCCGAGCAGCCATGCAAGAAGTTTGTGAGAATGGTTAGTGTCACTGATGTCCACCAAGGTGATGTCAGGACTTCCACCTGGCTTTTCGAGAATCAAACCATTGACAGCCTAAAAGGGGAACCTAAGGAGCAAACTACAGTGAATTCTGTCCATAGGGAGGACAACCAGAAAGGAGATGTGAAGCGCTGCACTTGGCTATTTGAATCTCAGCCACTGGACAAGATTAAAGAGCCTGATGATACCTCAGTGCAAAGTGTTGAGGCGGAGATACCAAAAGCTGATGTGAAGTGCACTACCTGGCTATTTGAGACCACCCCATTGGACAAAATCACTGTCAACAGTGTTGCTGACACTCTGTCCTACTTCCATCAAATGGATTTTATTCAGTCAAGCGGAATCATAATTGAAGCAACTGAAAGTAGGAATGTTAACATGGCAAAATATCTGCTTACAAGCAAAGAAGGTGTACAGATCCAGAACGAGGAGGTTACTGGGGGTAACATCAGAAACATCATGTTACAACTGTTACTTGAACCAACTCTTAAGCCCCAAGTTACTCTTCTGAGAGAAGTCGAGAAGGGTAAAGTGAACACCACAGTTGTAGAGCTTCCTGTCTACCAAACAGCATCAGGTATCAACCTAGACAAAGATCAAAGAATACAAAACATTGTGCAGTTGATTGACGAAATACTTGTTGAAGGTGAGAACTTTAAAAGAGGACTCATAATGCAAGAGTCTGCTGGGGGACACGCAGAGATGTCCATTTACTCGCTGATTTGCCAATGTGAAACCAAAATGGAGAGTCACATTATTGAAAGGGGAGACGTAAAGTCAACAATTGGAAATCTCTTAGCGACTGCCAACAGTCAACAACAACAGAGGACTGTAGCCTCCTGTAGAGTAGATGAAAATGAAAAGGGAAATGTGAACTTGTTTAAAAGTTGCATTGAGAAAGGAAATTTGCAATTCCTAAAAAGTCTTCATACTGAGGAATCAGGAGATGAAGGTGATCACAGTCTTTTGGAAAAGGACCACATTGAAATAGTGCAAGGCGATGTGAAAGAAGCAATGAGAAGTCTCTACCAGCAAAAGGAACAGGTAGAGCGAACCATTTCTGATGTTTTGCCAGGTGATGTAAAGAACACCAAAAAAGTATTTTCATCTGAGTGCTCTTTCAGTGTGGAAAACTGCATTCCGAAAGAAGAAATCATACCTGGGGATGTTTTATCAGCGAAGCAACTACTTGCAGTGAAGCAACCTACTCCTGTAGAAAAAGAGGAAATTGTGGCTGGCGACATCAAGGCAACACTGGAGTCACTGGAACGTGCAAAGCAACACAGCATGACTGTTGAGCGTGAGATCATAAAACCTGGAACGATTTATGACATGGACTTGTCAGACCAGGGTCCTGAAACAGAGGGAAACGAAGCACAAAAAGAAGTTATTATATCTGGAGATGTGAAAGCAGCTAAAAAGTCTCTTGAAAAGGCCAAGATACAAAGCATGCATGTGGAGCGTGAAGTCATTATTCCTGGAAAAATATACAACGTGAATGTCTCAGCTGAGGAGAAAAGTTCTGCATCAGTGAGGCAGTCTTCATCATCATCTTCCTCTGGAAGCCACCAAAGCACGACTTGTTCAAAGGTCAGTGATGCAGTGAAAGATCAAGACAGCCATGTTACATTTGAGGCTTGTCAAGAGAGTAAAACATCTCAAAGTGCAGTTATAGTCAGTAACTGTGCACCAGAACCACTGCGACCTTTTGTAAGTTCTGAATGTAATGGTCAGATGACAGAAGATGAGACAGAAGAAATTATCAGAGGAGATGTGAAGGCAGCAATTAGGTCTCTGCAGAGTGCAGCAACAGAGCAGAAGCACTTAGATAAAGAAGACATTGTGAGAGGCAATATGCAACAAGCTCTGCAATCTCTTGAGAAGTCTAGCGTAAATGTGTCCAAAGGAGACTTTAAAACTGCAATGTTATACAGGAATTCAGGCAGGACTTGTTCAGGGCAGAGCAAAACAGTTCACAAGGAGTGTGGTGAGGTATCTGACACAAAATTGTCTCCTTCAATTTCAGTAACCAGTGAAGAACAACCATCCATTGCAACAAAGAACTCAGCGCCCAACCCTGTAGCAAATGGAAACTCTAAAGCATCCACTTCTGAAGGTGTGAATGCACCTCCACTCCCTCAAAAAACAAGTGGGAAACCACAAGACCAGAGGCCAGCTTTACCACCCAAGCCACAATGGACAAAGTCAATAACTGTAGAAGAACAAAATGTTCTACAACCTTCTGCTGCTGAAGGTCCCAATCCCAGCGTAGACAGTGTAAAGAGTGCAGTGATTCTTCCAAAAGCAAAACTGGGCAAACACTCTGCTGTGCCTTCCACAGAGAAACTACAAGAAAACAAGACACACAGCAAACAGAGAATACAAGAGAAACAGCCCTTACAGGAAACATGCCATCCGGTATATGTTCACAAAGCAGCGCAAGAAACAAATCACAGTAGTTCGACCAGTGAATGTCTAATAACATCAAATCAGAAGATAAATGCAACAAAACAATCAGCACAACCTTCAATGAAAAAATCTGATTGCCAAACTGACAAGAACATATTGACAAACAGCACTGAAATGGACAGAAACATGACACAGAAAATCAATGCGGCTGAGGAGATCCAGATGTGTATTAAACAATATGCAGAGGATGGTAAACATGAAATGAACATGAGCTTGCAGGCTGCTCTACAGAACTTTGAAAGAAAGGATAGTGACACTCGGGACAAAAGAGTTCCTGTTTTGTCTAAAAAGGTAAAGGTTGTAAATGATACTGTTAGCCAACATCAACAAACTGACAAAACCCCTGCACAACAATGTAAAGCAGATCCCAAAACTCCCAAGAAACCCTACAGGCACAACGATATCCAAACATCAGCAACCAACATTCCAGTTGATGCATCTGATATCCAGCAGAATTACCTTAATGAAAAGCAACAAAAAGTTGAAGATAACGTTATTTTAAGAAAGAAGAAAGTAAAGGAGACAGAGGATGAGCGAAGACAGAGGCTCTCTGTCCACAAAGAGGAAATCATGAAAGGAAACGTGAAGGCGGCAATGGAGATTTTTGAAAATCTAAGGAAACGAGAGGAACTCAAGGAAATCCTCTCTCAAGTGCAAGAGGTAGAAGGAGAGACCAGCAATGTAGATGTTAGTTCCTTGAAGACAATATATGAGAATGTGCCTGCTTGGGTAGTTACACCAAGTAGACATGCTAAGCAAATCAAAATGGAGGAAAAGAAAGTAGTAGAGAAAGCAGAGACACAGGACGATGATCTTGAAAGCATATCCTCGGTTGAGACAGCATTTGAAGATCTGGAAAAGGCAAGCAAGGAAATTATGAACCTGAAGGAACAGACATTAGCAAAGCTCCTTGACATTGAAGAGGCAATTAAAAAGGCTTTGTACTCTGTCTCCAATCTGAAATCTGAGACTGACATTGCAGGGCTGTCAGGGCTGTTTGATGAATCTTTAAAAGCTGAACAAAACATACAAGCTGCCAACAACATCAGGAAAATAAGTATAGTGTCAAGCAAAGCCAAGTCAGAAGCCAAAGAGAAACAATTTCAAACTAGTTCAGATTCAAGTGCCTCCAAACAACCAGAAGGTACACGCAGGCAAGTGCAGCATAAGCCAATAATCAGACAGAGCAGTTCTCAGTCCTCCCCATCATTCATCTCCATTCACTCAGCTGCCAGAAAGCCGGCCGAACATCAGAAATCACCTGATGCGACACTCAAGACGAAAATAGACAAGGATTCTAAAAGTTGCCTCAATACAGATATTGGCCAGAGCCAGGAGTCCTCAAACAGTGGTCACAGTCCTGCACAACGCAAGGTCAGTGTACTCGAGGTTAAAACTGTTCCAGAGGTACCTGCAGGAATAATTGGCACAAAGACTGTCAGTGAAACATACGAAGAGACCGACCGCTTTGGCAACATGTTTGTTTCCTCCACAACCTCAACATTTGTCACCAAGCAGTCTGACAGCAACGCATCCGCATTGTTTGAGGTTGTCGGGAGTCCAGCCAGATATGAAGTGATGACATCACCACTGGTGCGAAGATCTGCTCGGCCTTTTGCAGATAATAAGTTGACAAATGCAAAAGAGGAAGGGACTGTGTTTGTAACATTCAGCCAACCAACTGAAAAACACTAAAATTACACCTTTTCTTTGGTTTTTATGTTACTAATTATTCCATTTCTGTATCACACTGTGTTTTGTCATAAAGAATTACCCTTATGAAATTGAAACATTGTTGGCTTTTAATTAAAAAATGCTTGTATCATGGATTTTATACTGTAACCACATAGTAAAGTATTAAATGATTTTATTAAAATTTACACATTCTGTTGTATAATAATCAAATAAAATGTGACTGAAGGAAATTAGTTATACTCTTAATTCTCTTTCATTATTTCATAACTTAAAAAGTTCAAATCATCAAATACCTTTAAAATAATCAAGAAATCTTGTTATTGTATACAAGAGTTTCTCACACAATAGATTTGTGTTTACTTGGAGCAATTTTCACCAGTCACTGACAGTATCTCTGTTCAGCTTTATGTTAGCTGGCTTAGCTGTTAGGGTCTGGGCCGCATGGACTAATAACGCTGTCTCCAAAAAGCACTGCGCTAGACTGAGATACAAGTGACTGGCAAAGCTAGCAGCTAAGCTAGCTAGCACTGAGCTGTGCATTGATACTGTGAGTGATTGGTGAAGCTCTTAGCTAAGCTATCATTGAGCTGGACAGAGATACTATGAGTGATTGGTGAAACTAGCAGCTAAGCTAGCTATCATTGAGCTGGACAGAGTATAGCTGTGTCCCAACAGAATACTACACACTAATAGTACACTTATCAAAATAGTGTAGTATTTTAAGTAGTGGTATGCAAAAATATGAACATGTTTACTACAATTGTTGTACAGTTGTATTACAATGTTGTGAGCCTGCACAATTCCTAACCCTAACCCTAACTATGACGCACCAGTTTTAAAGCAAGACAGCAAACTACTCGAAAATGTTCACTGTTATTGCCATACTATCTGTGTGTATAAACTTGACTAATCAGTTGTCCTCTCTGAGACAGTCAGCAACACTTCCACCAATGGGTGTTGTTCACCTTCTTTCATTTATAAATCATCTGAGGGGCTGGATCCGAGTGAGCCGTTTGCCATTTTGTCATAACTTTTCATTTTGAAAAACTCCTCCTTTTCCGCTCTGCATGGCATTGTGGGATAATAGTGTTCATTATGACCACCACTATATTGTGCACTGAATTTTTACAAAGCTGACCACATCTGTTAAGTAAAACAAAGCTGTTAGAATTACTACTTATATTTGGGATGCAGCATGTGAGTGACTGGTGAAGCCAGAAGCTAACCTAGCTATCATATGTGAATTTATGGATCCTGAGATGGCCAAGGCTCCAAGAATGTGGCTGGTCAATTGCTTCCATGCTGGCTATAGACTCAAATGATGGCATGAATAGTCATGGGCCACTGTAAGCCTTCGCCATAGTAGGATTTGTAAATTCGCAAGCTTGACAGAAATATTATGAGGGTATAAAACATAGGGTAACTAAAACATAGCAAAAACTGAGGAGAGAGAGATCAAAACCTGGTGACATGTAAGCACAAAAAGCTGCAACAAGTCAAAGGCTGAGGGAGAAACCAAAAATTAAATTTATATTTCATGTGAAAACTATTTTATGGATAATTTATATTTGATGAAGATTTTTAGCACATCTCAACCCCATAGAACAAGGCCTCAAAAACTGTTTCACCATGTTAAGGCATTGTTTGTTGTTTGCAGGCTTGACAGAAATCCAAATGAAAACCAAGAACAAGTAATAAACACAAAATAATTTTAACACTTGACCAAAATGTGGCGGATGGCAGACTGCTGGGATTATAAGAAACTTTTCTTACTGTATGTCACTGTTCAGAGAGGAAAAGACCTTCACGCCTTTACAAAGTCACAAAGCTAAATTAAATCTATGTTTCATCATCATAGTTTCTGTCAACTGCCAAGGAAATGTGCTCTGCCTGTTTGACTCCTGTCTACCCGATGGAAAAAATGGTGGCCAATAAACTGATCCTGCACAGCAACTGTTTCTGTTGTAAACACTGTAAGAAGAAGCTCAGGTGAGGCTCCATCCATTCCATTGATTCAAAAATATTCATTCTATTTAGCAGTGTAACTTACCAAGATGAAATGTCTTGTACTCGCATTACTGAATCAAATGAAATGGGATGATTTTTACATTGGAAATTATTTCCAAACTCTAAACTTTTAAAGATTGACAACAGATTATGAAGTATGAATAACTATAAAAAGATTTTAAACAATTAAACAATATCCAATTTAAATTTATAACTAAAATCTGTTTTGTTTTATTGCAGCATTCACAACTATGCATCTCTTTATGGGGAGTTCTACTGCATTTCTCACTACCAACAGCTTTTTAAGAGAAAAGGAAACTATGATGAGGGATTTGGCCACACACAACATAAAGATCGTTGGCTTCAGAAAACTAATGAAATGGATGAGCCACATGCCAAGTTGACACCAAAAATGACCAAGTACAATTTAAGGAGTTTTGATGGCTCAGGAGAAACCTCTGCTGGTGTATTTGCTCCAAAAACAAGAGACCCAGGATCTAACAGTAGTGCTGATGTGAAGGGTAAACTGAGACTGAGCTGGCCACCTGAGAAGAAATATACAGGAGTGATGTATACAACCACTACAGTTCTGAAAAATAAGACACCTGATGTAGGCAAAGCCACTATATTTAGTGTGAGCATTTCACAGCATAAGCAAAGTGACAATAAGCAGGTAAAGATCAGCCAGGGACAAGACACTGAAGATAAAGTGAAGAGACTGGCAAGCTCCTTCATCTCAGGGGTCAAGGAACAATCTAAGACAACAGACACTAACTTAGCTGAGAGTTTACCCTCAGAAGAAACAAAAGCTGGGAGTGCTCCAACCAAAGCAACAATTTTCCAAGACAGCATCTCATCAAAAACAATTATTTCTTCACCCTCCTTAGAAAAGGGCTTTTCTGTCACACAGACAGATATTGCATCCAGCAAAATAACAAACTACAACTCAACATCTAAGAAGCAGGTGGCTTGTCCAACTAAAGCAAAGAAATCTGTGCGGTTTGCTCTAAATGTGGATGTCGCTCAAGTTGACCAGTCCTCGCAGTTGAGTTTGGAAGCTGAAAATGAAGACTGGCAGCAGTTAGATCAAGGTGAACATCACCAAGGGAATACATTCAAAAATATAGAAGATATCAGTGAAAAACAATACTTCAATCTTTTGTCACCCGAGCTCAAGAACGAGCAAGTTGAAAGTGAGGCTTCCCCTGAACCCTCTGAATATGGATGCCATGAAAAAACAATCAAAACATCAAACCCACAACTCGACGGTAAAGTGGAGAGCAGTCATGAAATCTCACAAACTGATGACGAAGACAGTATTATGATTCTGAATGGACATGTAGAAGAGGGTGATGAATCACTAAGTGAAAAATTCAAAGAAACTGATAATTCAATTCATGAAGTTGTGACACAAAAAGAGGGACCCAATAAAACTGAGGTTGATCCAGGAAACTCAGCCAAACCACATGATTCAGAGAATCCAAGTCCAGACGATCAAATAACCAGAGAGGAGGACAAGACTGAAAAGAATGAAAGTCAGTATGAAAAGATGGAATCAGCAAATGAGCACGAAAACAGTGCTGCTCAGAAGACAGCTGGTGCAAAAACAAATTCTGTTAAACAGCCTGAGAGAACGAGGGGAAAACTGGGATCGTGGTCCAAGAGAAAGAGTCCATTTTCAAAGCTGTTCATATCAAGTGGCAATGAAAAAACAACCGCTGAACCAAAAGACGACAAGAAAGCAGAAATCAAATCCCGTGGCCTCTTAGGAAGACTGCTTCAGTCGTCCTCTGAGAAAACTGAAGACACCAAGAAAGTTGACGAAACAAATGACATCACACAAGAACATCATGTTGACAAATCTTCAGAGGAGGTACAAGAGCCTGCAACAAAGAAAATGCAAAAGGAAAGTGAGACATCTCAAGTCCAACACCTGGAACAAGAAACTAGCCATAAAATGGACTCCTCGCATTCTGTAGACCCCAAAATATTGGATATAAGAAAATCTGGAGAAACAGGTGATGGCCTAACTGTTGTGGAAACCATCTTAACAGCTCCATCACAAATTGATGTAAATCCAGCTGACAATCATGAATCAAAAGTACAGAGCAGTGAGGCTGAGGGTCTGTCTCTCATTGATACTGGCATACCTGACTCTAAAGAGCTTCCCATCACTGTGGAATCAATGAACCAAATGCCTGATGGGTCAACCAATCACTTGATGGATGAAAAAAGGGTGAACGTCTTTGGAGATAGTGTGAGTTCAACCCTGCTGATCGTTCAGACCAATAACGAGGACCAGAAGCCAAATGAACCTCTTGAAGCACCAGAGTCAGGAGTTAGACACAACAGTCTCAACCAAGAACGACAAGAACTTTTATTTTTGTCGGACGATGTTTCTGTTGAAAGTTTTATAGCGCTTGACACAAAGCCCATTTCTTCTAAAAATCAAGACCTGTTTGGCATGACAGATCAGCTCATTGTTCCTGATCCAGCACCTGTGAATCAAGATGAGAGTCAAGCTCTAAGTCCTTTGGTTTTCAATGCAAACAGCCAGACAGGAGGACAGGAAAGCGGCTTTGATATATTCAGCTCAGAGAGCATTCTTTTCACTCAACAACCTGCTGTTAATGTGTCTGATCAAGGTGGAGCACATGTTTCTACAGACCTCAAGCCATCTGCTTTCCCTGATGATGTCTTTGGAATTTCAGACATCTCAAGCAGTACAGATGTATTTACAGTACCGACATTTGGTCAAGACATTTCTAATTCACTGAATGACTTCCTAGGTTCAGATACATCAGCTCACACAGATCTTTTTGATCATAACATTTTTACATCAGAAACACAAATGTTGGCATTGTCTGAGCAAAGTGATGAAAATGCATCAAACAGATTTCTTTTAGGGTCTGTGGAAAGCAATACTGAGCAAGCAACAAGCAATGATGCCACAGACAATAGCTGGATAGAGGACTTGCTTGGGTAATAGTTTACATAAATTAACTCTCTGAAATAATGGCAATTCATTATTGCTTTATACATTTTTAAATAATCATCACTCACTAACAAATCTGCCACATGTGCAGATTCTGACCTTTAAGCAAGTCTACATGCTTCATGTATAACATTTTGTGTTACATCATATATCTAACTGTTTTACATATATGTAAGAGACTGCCAAACGTCCAGACTGAAAAGTGTCTTTTCATTTGGGAATTTCACATGTGAATTTGATTTGTGATAGAAATACTGAGATTATTTCAACCTGTTCCCAATAGAAATCAACTAGAAATTTATGTCGGGATCTGAAAACATGACAAAATAAGGCAAATCACATACTAGAATCAAGAAAATGAAATAAAATTTTAGAAAATTTGGACACACTTGATAACAATGTGATACATTTTTCGCTGAGTCTTTCCAAGTAGGTCTGTAAATTACAATCAAGGCCTCGGACACACTGAGTTTGACCTTTTCCTTGGCAGAAATGTGATGGGTTTCACAAGCAAA
>OMOW01037975.1:0-10622 GCA_900312555.1 Lamprogrammus exutus
GTGGGGTGTCATAACGATGTCTGTGTATCTGCCAGGAAATTCTATCTTCCATCGTGAAGGTACCTTTATGCATAAAATGTTTAATTGCCAATTACTACTATTGCTTTCTTGTATGCTATTTGCCTGCCAAATAGTCGCAGAGTGGCCAGAGACCTCCCGACATGATATTGCAACGATATTTTGCTGTCGATATGATATGTATTGCAGTTCTTTTCAAGTAGATTATTTTCGTTGCCGATTTTATAACCACAATACCGCATGCACCCTGCGTGCTACTCCGTCCATGTTTTCCAGTAGCAGCAGGGGCTCGTCAGCTACAGTCCTTGTGCAACCAGACGGCTAGCAGGCCACAGTTAACCACTAGCTACATCCGGTCCATCAAAAATATAGGTCCAGGAGCAAGACTAAGCTGCATAAATAGCTATAAATACGCAATGTTTTTTAATCAAAATATCGATTCCTCATCTGTGCCACGATTCCCAAATTGTTTATCTCAAGAATTGAGACTTTACCCCCATCCTGCTGCAGCTGCCAAACCTTGAATCATTCATAATATTTTACACCCACTTCATGCAGCAACTGGCAGGGTGTGATGAATTGTGGAAATGTGTGGCGTTTAAATTCTCTCTCAAGCTCTCTTTTCGCTTTACTTGCTTTATTAAGCCATGTACATGCATGGAGCCTCCGCTCTCTGAGTATACATGACGTGTTGCGTATGAGGGGAGTCATACTCTGATTAAGATGCTTATATGCCTGAAAAAAATTAATTTACAATCACATAATCTATTACTTGGAGTAAGCATTCTTTAATTTATGCAGATTTCAATCGCATTAAGGTGTATACATGATGTCTGAAAAAGCAGATTTATTGCCTTACACAGTATAATCAAAGTGTTAAAGTGCATTTAAGTACAGTGTACTGTGTGTCTGAGCTCCAAGGAGGGAAAAGAAAGTGAAAGTGTGTTCTGTTATTCCCCATTTACATCCTTGTTTATAATTGTGTGGAAATTTTAAAAAAAACAAAACATTCTAAACATGGTTGCTATCACAAGTGTGAAAAAGTGTCCCGAGGAAGAATGGCAGATCTCCTTAGATAGACTGAAGTATTATTGACTTTTTTCAGACTTTACACAGCCCCCTCTTCAGCTGCAAAACCTTTACACAACTCTTTTCATGTGTTAAATAGTGCTTTCTGAAACCATTTAACTGAACATGTACAAATTGTGAATAGTCAGTTAACTTGTGAACTCAGTAGTAGGTTACAGCATTCATAGTTGAATAAGATGAACGAGATGAAAGAGTAGGTTATTTGAGCTTTTCCATTTTCAACAGATGATGGAGGTCCAGTACTCCTTTCCACTGTCCATGTTGCACAGTCACAGGACAAAGTGAATGGAGCTTGACAAGTAAGTATGGGACGGAGCAGATTATCTGAGTTCACAGTTCACACATCTTTAATGTGCAAACCCTCCAAAATACCTCTTATGGCTGTCTGGAAGAAAGAAAAAGCTTTACTTTAATGCAATAGAATGAAGATCCTCATTCGTTTTAAAATATGCAAAGACGTGCATGCTAACATTAACCACTGCCTACATTATTTATCCTCCTGAAAAGTGTTTTATCAGCACTGGTCCTGCTTTACTTTTAAATATTCAGAGTTAAAATAGCTAGTGTGCAGAAAAGCAGGGCCTTTTACTTTTGATTTTAATATTCATTTCTTAATTCTCTTATGTTTGATTAAAACTGGTTTAGTTTTAATGAAAATATTGGAAATTCAATGCCATTTCCCACTAAAGGAATTATCCAATGATGGAAGAAGTACTCAAATCTAGTAAAGGTACTGATATGACAATGAAAAAAATGTCTTTTACATGTAAAAGTACAGAATTCTAAATTTTCCTTCCTCCATATGTAGGCCCAAGGTACCCTTTGACATCTGTATAGATGCTGTGCACAGGGCACCCTGTGCGTCTCTATTCATACGTGAAAGGAAACCTATTGGTCGACTTTGGAATGAGAGGCTTCATTAGGCTTTATTTGACCATCACTACTTTCCACCTCTGGTGCTGCTATAACCTCACTTCTCACAATAATTCATAATTCTGATACATGAGATCTGTTACAGTGTAACTTATCTCTATGGCTCTCATTTATTCAGGAACTGATCCTGTAGATGGAACAGAATAGTTGCATAATAATAAGCATAATTGTTGAACAGAACAGCTAACCGGCAAATACTGATCGCATTTATGTTACATTATTATGTCTTGAAAAATGTTAATTCAGTTGATGTAAATTTTAAAAAGCCATTATTTTGCCATTTTCAGTTTAGAACAGGTAAGTAGGACGTAGACTCCCAGTTGAACTTTAAATTCCTGCTACACTCACACTCAGTGAGAATGCTGTAACCTGTTCAAATGGGCACCTAACTGAAAAGCAAGGCGCTCCTTCCTGCTTCAGCACCGCATACGCAGGCAGTGTGAATTGGGCCTAATTGTCCATCTTTAAAATGTGAATTAGCTTAGAGAAGTGGTTCTCAAACTGTGGCACAAGTAAAACCTGTGGTACTTGAAGCACCCCATGGTGGTGGGCCAGAGGAATCAAAACAATTTAAATCTATAGAAATGACGTGATTGTATTTTGTTTTCGTTGAAAATAGCCAAACTTGTCCCTTGTGCACACTTAATCCTTTTTTCTACGTGGGCAACAGCAACTTTTCACACTTACACACCCTTACTCAATCTTCAGTACACACACATACATCCATGAGAGTGATTTTTCTTAGAGCTGGGGGCTTGTTAATGAGGTGGTGCTTCGATGTTTTAGAACCACTGGCCAAGAGAGTGACTTTGAAAATGGACTAAAAGGTACGTGAAGGTTTGGTTTGTTTTAGCATGTTAATAACACGTAGGAAATATTCCTAAACAAAGTCCAATGTTTTTTCACAATAACACCATGAGGTCATAAACATATCTTTTGCAAGTTACTTTGCTTCCCTTTCTTACTCTTTGCGTGCTGATTTTTTTCCTGATGTGGACTTTATTTACACAGCAGGAGGTTTTAGAGGGAGAGGGAAAAGCTTTTACTGTGGTTTACATTTGCCATGTATCATTGTGGTTACCAAAAACCAAAGAGCTGTTCCTTGCTTTTTAGCACTCTATTTCCCCCCCTCCCCTTTTTATTCACTAACAACTATCACAAATTTGGTCTGGTATGTGACTGCTAATTTATCCTTTCAATGTATGATTTCCTGTCATCGCCTCATTTTTCCCTGAGTGTTTCTAATCTGAGATAATCCCAGTCAAATCCTTTGATTGTGTGTTTGGACCTGATCCATCTCTAAAGAAGCTGTTTAATGGGCTTCATGGCACTTGGTTTAAAGTCATTTATCTCCTGGATTGGATGTGAATGCTTGTTTTATTAAGTGCTCTTCGTTAATAGTAGGAGACTTGCCATTTAATTAGACAGAGTGAATACCCCTCTCCTCCCCCACAGCAGGACAGGGGAGACTTCCAGAATATTTCAAAACTTCAAATCATAATAAAGATAATAAAGGGAATACATAGGTACATCAGGCAAAGACAGTTTTGGGAAAACAATTTGGCTTTTTTCAAGTTAAGCATTCAAGATATTTACTGTTATTTACAGAGTGGCTGTGATCAAAAATTAATTTTCTTGAAAACGAAGGAGATTTTTCTGGAATATTTTTTCTTATATTATGTATGTTTAGAATATAATCAGGAAGTAAACTCTATATACTTTTCTAGAATGAATAAATAAATAGAATAACAAAAATGACTTCACACTCCACAGGGTTAATGCTGAACTGTGTGTGGGGAAATTCCAAGATCTGCACGTAATTTCCCAGCAGTGTGTTACACGGTGGCTTATTGCAACACAATGTTAATTTCCGGAAAGTGATGCCCCTCCTCATTCTTTTTGAAAGTTAGTAAACTTTGTACTAAACGTTTTCCCCTAAACAAAGTTGTGCATGTGGGTGAAAGTGAATAGAGTCTAAATGTATCATATTTGTCAGGATTGGTTACAGTTCCACATGAGGTACTTTAAGGCAATGCAGAACATATGCTGAAAAGTTTCCTTTTCATCCGTCTTCCTGTCCTGACGTGTTCCACTGTGCAGCTGTGATTGGTTGGGAGTCTTCACAACTTCCTCAAAAACAAAAACAGAGCGATCAGCTGACAATGAGTGTCGTTGGAGAGAGTGCAGATCTTTGACATTTCTACTGTGCCTTGTTCATGCTTTTATAGGTTCCTAATCCAGCGAGAAAACATAGGAATGTTAACAGGAAGTGGAGGAAACTGCTGGTGCCTGGAAGAGCTCAGACGTAGGTGGAAGAAGTCGTCTCTCAGCCACAACAAAGAGTGAAACATGGAGAATAAGTACCATCCACTACCCTCTACCATCTCTGCACAATCATGCAACACTCTCTTCACAGGTGTGTATTCTGTCCTAAAGTGTGCTGTTATGGTGAAAAATGTTCATCTTTGTCCTCACACATAATCCACTTTCACTGCAACAAACATGCAACCAGACAAACAGGGCATGAGACCAATCAATATACGTAAACTTTAAAGAGGACATGTTATGTTTTTTCATGTTTCCTCTCATTTTATAGTGTAATAATCAAGTAGAAAGTATTTTCAAAGTTCAAATCCATCAAATGCATCCAGTAAAACAATCCCATAGGTCCCTTGAAAATCCTGTTTTTGGCTGATCCTTTACTTGTGTAACATGTTTATGTCATCATGTAACACATTATCTATTTACTGGCCTACGCGTCTGGTTAAACACACCCACAAAGTACAAGGTATGCAAGCCTAAAGGGAGATAAGAATGTGGAAATTAGTGAATGGGGTAATTTGAAAGATTTAAGCAAAAATGTAAAAAAAAAAATCATTTTTATAGCATATTCCTGGTTATATCAAGCAAAGTGATGCATTGGGCTAATAAAAAAACTAAATTAACAAAACAAAAGTACACTCTTAATGATATTACCTGGAATGTGCTATTAAAAGCTATGACTTTAAAATGATCTGTTTATCTGTTCTTGCAAATTAACTCTTGTAACTCACATGTTCCTGTTTGATTTGAACCTCCCTGAATGTACAAAATGAGGACACTGATTGTTTTTAAAAACAGCAGCTGAAGTGAATCCAGGTTAAACCCATTATCTATTATTTCCTTTTAGGGTTAGGGTTAAATTTATAACTTAATACATTTAGTATTTATTTTATCCACCTACTTAGGGATAGGTGGATAAAGGACACCAAACCAGCCCTCATGTGTGCTCTCAGCATGGGTTCAAGTCAGTGACGTATAAAGGGAAGTGATCAAACTGATTTTGATTTCCATAAATAACACATATACTGTATTAACTCATGGATTATCAGCAGTAATCACATAAAACAGGACCAATACCTCTTCTAAATCAGCATCATTCACTCTGCAGTATAGCAAACAAACAATTGCTGTGGAGAAGCTCAATACTTAACTTAACACACAGGTAAACTTAAAAA
The DNA here is from genome assembly GCA_900312555.1 of Lamprogrammus exutus. NCBI lineage: Eukaryota > Metazoa > Chordata > Actinopteri > Ophidiiformes > Ophidiidae > Lamprogrammus > Lamprogrammus exutus. The sequence goes on from OMOW01037975.1 coordinate 5,538, forward strand.
ATTTAAATAAAAGATGAATTAATGTTTATTGGAAAAAACAGTAATTCATGCGTCCATCTGCTGTAGGCCTGTGCTTGAGATTTGTGATGGCCGTGGTGTTAGTTTACCAGTTCCCCCAACCCCCACTCAACCCCACCCCCCACTGTAGCCAGATGGCTGTCACACAGGCGGTTCCTCTCCCAGACCATGCTGATTTCCCATCATTCTTTTGTTAATGAGGTCATTAGCAATGCAACGGACAATTAAATTATCTCAATCTGGCATTTTTCTCCTTGGTTTCCTGTACAGCGTACTGTACAAATAATTCAAAGTCAACAGCATTTTTGACTACAGCCGGTTGTGATGTTTTCTAAATATAATTTATGTCCGTGTTACCATGTAGAAGTGAATTAAACATCACTCAGAGATGCCAACCATGACAACAGTAAAGCTATTTGCACATAGTCATGTAGCAGTGAGTGCACGCAGCACTCCAGACAGAGTTTGTGTTGGCACATTCGCCTCCGTTATAGCAAGAGATCAGCGTCTTCAACTGACACACTTTGTTTTAGTAAATCATCACGCTGTGTGGAAACAAAACAACCTCTGGAGCTGATGTACAGAAGAAGTTTAGTTAGCTATATAAGGTGTAGAGTGACTCCAGCCAGTTAGTCTGGTGCTACTCACCACGTCTGAAACACTGTTGAACACCGACACTGCTGACAGTTAATTATGGGAGTCACAGATCACGTGGACGTGTCAGCTCAGCTACGACTGACATGCAGCATGTTTACATCTCTGTTGTAATGTTGTTTTCTAGTTATTTTCTCAGCAGCGGTGAATCTGTTATTTAGCTCCAGAAGTGCCTCGGGGCTCGCCATAATGATCGTAAAAGCAGTACAGATTTGGAGGAGCGAAATGTTAAAAATGACTTGTGGGTATAATTGGTGAAGTTGCTATCACAGTAACTTTGGAAATATTTTTGGTCAGACTGTTGAAGCACGCAGACTGCCTGTTAGCCAGACTGTCAAATCCTATAGGCATGTCTCCGCATGGTTCCATTATTTTCGTAAACTCCTTTACAGATTGAAAAGTTATTTTGACAATGACTGAAAACCAACTAAACTACATACATTGTTCGACAACCAGACGAAGGCAGAGATGGAGACAGACGGAATAAATGAATTTAGACACAGTGGTATTTGGGAAGTGTCTCGCCAGAATGATTTCCATTAGCACAGACTCTGCACATGGCCAGGTGGCTGGTGTCAGTAACAGGGAGGTAAGGCGAGCAGCAGCCAGACTCCACGCGTTTATCTGAAAATGCCAGATTACTGACTTAACCAAGATGAGTGTCAGTAAAGAAAGTTTGTCTGGGTTCCTGATTCCTAAGCGTGTCTCACAGATATTTATATAAGTGCAGATATATGCCTGGTCAGTAATAAAATGTGCTTACACAGATTCTGATGGGTTACATTGAAAGCCCAACCTTTGATTAAAGGATTTCTCATCTGAAGATAGATGTTCACCTGAAGCAATCCAGTTCAATGCAAAGCCCAAAGAGACAGGAGCTTCTGAGGCAGCAGTTTATCCTCAATCCAGGCAGCACACAGATGACAGCTTACCCTCACCGCTGTCTTCCAGTATGTTTATGGTCTGAAATTAGCCAAACTGGCTTCCAGCTACTGTCCAATATTTAGCTTCAAAGCCTCCGACCAAGATATTGGCTAAGTTTGCTGTTAAATCAGTGATGCTGGTTGCAGAACAAAGAAACATGAAACGGAGAATGGATCTTGTGGCAAACCCCAGCCTTGGGCCAAGACCAGATGTCTGGCGGCTAGCTCGTGGTGTATTCCACTCTAGACCTTTTATGTCTGCTCCTAATTGAAGTGGGATGGATCATTTCACAGCAAGATGTGAGGCATCATCTCAGCTTTGGGTTCAAAACTTTTTAAAGGTTTCAAACGATGTATTACCATCAACAACTCCTTTTCACCTTCCTGCCAGTGATTAGCTTACAGCAGGCAAAGCTTCAACACAACGTTCAAGTCAGCATGAGCTAATAAAGAGAAATGTGGTCTCTTGCACCAGCCAAATTCACTTTGACGTGCAGTTAGTTAGTTTTTTTAAAGAAATATAAAAAACAAATTAGTGTAAGCAAAATGACATGGGGATGCTTTTAGAACCAGGAATAACTTTCCTAAATGACACTAATACAGCTTTGATTGCAAGATGACAAACAATCACTTAATTACATTCAAACTGTAGATCATGCTGAACATGTTGCCACTTAGAAAAGTCCAACATTACAGCCTTTTAGATGAAGGCCTCTCCATCTGGAATTTTGAAGGCATGTGAAACTTGCAAAAATACGTTTTACTAGGCAAATTAGTCTATTTTAGTTGTAGCCAGATTAACAGGGCCCAGATTTCAAGGGCCCCAAAATGCTAGGGCCAGACCTGTGTACTTTTATTGTTTCATAGTTTGGCAAAATTCCTGTTGAAATTCTCCCTCTGCAACAACATAAAGATGTTCTGATGCTTTGCCAAAAGATTAAGCGAGAAAGTATTGTGAACACTATGTCACAAAGTGTATTTAGGAACATAATTATGAACAATCATAATAAATGTCATAGTAATTCTTAAAATCAATCTGGAAATAAATTACCTTCTGATGCAATCAGTGAAATCTGTACAATCATAAATGCTTCAATCATTCATCTCCCTTAATTTACCTTTCTTCTTCTACAGAAACATTGGAGTGCTTTATATGCAGGGATGTTGAACTTGTAGCCAGCGACCCATTAAGGAATTTCTGTGACTGCAAGAATTTACTTGCCCATCATGTGTGTCTGTCCACATGGATCCAGAGGGTAAGAAGCACGTGAAAGTGCCTCCATATTTTGCATTTCAGTATGGTTGACTCTTATTCCATTTGTCAAAATGTTACAGGAAATGTCTGAAATGGGAAATATAAATACATATATTAACATTCAGCATAATGCACAGTATGTATTTATATAATATATAGATATACTGTACATGTATGTGGAAATGCAAATCATGTAAAAATAATTGTGCTGTTCACTTGAAGATAAAGAGCTAGCTTTCAAGTAGTAATTCCAATTTGTTTTAATGAGAGTTACTAACAATGATAACACATTATTGTTATGTAGTTGAAATACAGAGGCTGTAACAATGACAAGTGCCTCATAATTGAGTGTTAGAAATCCAGCAAGCTCTCATGCATTAGACACCTGTCACCTACTGAAAATAGTTAATGGACATTAGTAACAGCCCCCGGGCCAATAGGTAAGCAACAATGATGTAATGAAATTTCTGTAGGTGGTATATTGTACATTTCTTGTTCTGCTCAGTCATGATGGTTGTTTCTGCTCATGCTAATTACTCTCACTGTTAATTTTCCAACAAGCTGCAGCCAGAAAATATATGGGACAAACGTAATTCTAAGTGAGAATTTTGACAATTTAGCAGCAAATTGTCATGTAACTCATAAGCCTCTTCCTGTATGCAAATTTGATTCGATTTTGATTTGATTTGATACACTGATACACTGTGGGTAGGTGAAGTTGACTTCATTTGTACAGAACTTAATCACTGGTAACATACTCTTGAGTTTTAGAATACATTATGTTTTTGTGCATGTGCCAGTGGTTTACCTTCGAACATTAAAGATAACTTACACATGACTTAAATCTATGTGTCATTACCATATATGTACCCTTTGGGACTGTACAATATTTATATAGTGCTGGCTCGAGCCAAGGTGACCAAACAATGCTCAGTTTTATCTGTAATAAATAAATATTACAGACAAGTAAAACTATGCGCCAACAAAAATTTTACACTCTATATATCTGTTTTATTGATCAAACATAACATATGGCCAATGGCTTTTTTAATGGCCAATCATATCAACTGCCATCGCCATCGCATTGTCACAGCAAAATGTATTGTTTTGATAATTCAGAGGATGTGGTGTTTGGGCATTAAATCAGTTTACATCAAATTCAGCCATTTAATCAAATGAGGGGGAAAAATTTCCTATATACTTTAGCTGACATTAATCTCACCACTACAGACTCTTACTGAGCCTTCATAGTGCCATTTCAGCCATATAGAACAGGGGTTTAACTTGGAGCCACAAACTTACCAAACAGGCACAAGCACAGTGCATGCAGTTAATGGCCAAGTAACGTGTTGGCATATTGCACTCGTGAATTGCATTGTTTTGTTCCCTGCCGTTATGCTCCCATATGGTGCACTGGCACACTGTGGCATTGGCCCGTATTTCTGATGCCAGCAGCCTGCCCTGTCTGTATGTATAACGTTTTAGAATTCCTCCCTCCATCTGAGGTATGAAATGTTGAGTCTGTCTCTTAATCTAAATCTTTATCACAACACAAGTTAATATATATTATCTGTGCACCAGTATGTCTCACTGACAAGCGCACCATAGTAATTAAAGCTAAAATGTGTGTCTCCGGTTAAAATATTTCCTGTAGTGACAGCCGCTCATGTGAGCTTTGCGTCTCTTTGAATACTCCACAAGTGGTAGACAACATGCTACAGGAGACCTTTCATCTGCACCATCCAGCTGTCAGAGTGAAGAGCCACTTCCATTAAGTGTGTGTCTTCCCGCTATACAATTATATACAGACACACACACAGGCTCAAACACACACCGAGAGAAAACCCCCATCTCTGCTGAGTGTGTGCTAAGACTACTTTGGTTTGATGTGCGTGTGTGTGTGCAGGTGTGCGTGTGTGTGGTGTGTGTGTGGAGAGAGAGAGACCTTTTAGAGTGCTCAGAGTAGAGCGCCCCTTTCCCTTTTACGGAACAGAAATCAGCAATTGACCTGTCTCTTTTGCCCTCATAGCCATCTCTAGAAAGCAGGTCATGCACATATGTATAAAGTGCCTCTTACCCGCATTTTATGAAGCCAGAAAAGGGAATCCAATAATGATTTGACTTGTGAGAGGCAGCCAGCTGGGAGTGATAGCATGCACCGTTACCACTCTTAAAAGCAGCTTGAGCAAAAAAAAGGGCAAATTCCACGTCCTTATTTAATTTCAGTAGGCGCAG
>OMOW01037988.1:1793-11845 GCA_900312555.1 Lamprogrammus exutus
TGTGACTGGAGTTCAGACGTGTGCTCTTCCGATCTCAATGTGAAGACGGTTAGGACCCGGGGCCTTGGTACAATATGAGCCGACCCATTCAACGGATTTCTTTCAGTGTAAAGACAGATCCAGCGTGAAGTGAAGAAAACACTAACAGACACAAGCAGGTGTCAGAGGTGACTTTGCAGGACACGACACATCTCCTGGTTGTGTTTGCATTACAATGAAATAAAACTGTACTTCATAGCTGAAACCTAAGCAAATATCCACAAGCTGAGTTCAAGGTTTTGTCCTTTGATAGCATCACAGAAAAAAACAAGCTCTCTGCTTGTGCACTTTCACAACTTTTCACGTCTGCAGCTCCTGTGCATGTTGACTTTGATGACTTCATATGAAGACAGTCAAAACACAAACACTGCGCAGGGATCAGCACAGGCTGCATAATACAAATAGAAGGATACCTCCACCAAGGCCCAGCAGCCCTCCAATTATGACAATGATGAAATTGAACAGGTTCCAAAATGATTGACAAAATTGAATTGTTGTTACTGCGCCACCATCAGGTTGATTGATGTATTATTTTGTGCATGCAGTGAGTGCACATGGCCGCCAAGTTTGGTTACAGTAGACTGATTCATTCAAGAAACACAGCACTTTTTGAAGAATGAGCCACGCCCACTCAACTTTGGCAGTCAACGTTTGGCCCTGTTGTTCTTATGTATCAGCCTTCATCCAGACTTCTGAAGATAATTGGGCCATTGTTTCTCAGCTGCAAAAACAGAAAATACATTTTGCAGCTGAACAATTGCACTGCAGATCTAAAAGTCAAATCTTCTGATCTCCTACGGTTTCCTTTTGTGACAGCAGCTCTGCAGGTGCAACCCGAGCAGCGAGGAAGACAGACAGGAAGGAAAAGTTAAGTCATGAAGTTAAGTCCTGCTGAAATCTTTCATGCGGTGCAAACTAAACTTTGATGACTCAGGGAATATCAAATGTTCACAGCAAGCATCACCCTCATCTGTAGGTTGACTGCACATGCAATCAATCAACTGAAGTTATCGTATATGCACCTGATTGCGCCTGTGCTCTGCAGCATTTGCAAAGAGGGAGAATGTAAGGTATGTACTGTAGATGCACGTGATGTTACGGCGACAGGAAGGAGCAAGAGCCACGCTCAGCAAAGAGAGGTGACGCTGATCTAGGGTTATTAGGTGCAATACATATCTCTATCACTCTGTCGCAATAAGCACTGCCTTGCTTTCGTGTGTGGCTTCCTTTTTTCTGTCTTTTTGCCCTTCAAAAATGAAAAGTAAGACAGACAGGGAGAAGTCAAGAAAGTGCATTTATGCAGACTTGGGCAGAGAAGGCAAAAGCAAAGCCAAAGTGTGACGAGCCATTTACAGACACAAAGAGAACGGCAGATTGGAGTGACCTATATTGGAGAGCTCACAGCGTTGCCAAAATGTATCCCACAGTCCTTGGAGGTTGGCTTCAGCAGACGTGGGAAGAGGAGGAGGAGGAGGAGAGGGGGGGAGAGGGCAGCGAGAGTGAGTGGGGTTGGGGTTCTCAAAAGGCTGATTAAGTGTGTGTTTTGGGCAAACAACAGAATACACAGAAGGGGGAAATAGGCTGCGCTCCAGGTCAGCAGAAGTGCAGACAGCACAAAGATCAAAGTTTGGCTATGTTCTGTGTACACAAGATGATAAAATGGTGAAGTCTGTGTGTGTGTAAAGTAAACACACACACACACCAACAATGTTCTCCGGGGGCAGACAATCTGGGCAGACTGCCAGATTATTACTCCAAGTTCCAGGTTAGTGCCAGAGTTCATGCAGCACTCCTGGTGAGCCAACATGTAGAGACTCACATGTAGGCGGCCCTCCAGTTCTCAGAAACTCAACACATTTAAGAGAAGCTGCTGGGCTGATCCAAAGGGGGGAAAAAACAAATATCACCTTTTTTTACCATGACTTTCCCTGTAACCTGACCTCGCCAGCAGCCACAGCCAGGAGTCTGAAACACTCGCAGCTGCATCGGAAACACAACAAAAATATGGGAGAACATCGCATAAGTGCCACAAGTATTTGGAGCGCAATTATTTTCAATATGAAATGAGAATGATTGTGAGGTTCAAGCGCTTCTGTTCTAAATTAAATACAATTCCAGCCGTTTCAGAGCTGTTTACGCTCTGAGGTGCTGTCAGGTGTGTAAATGAGGCGAATGAAAACGAATCTCTTCTTCTCCTCTCTTCTCTTCAACAGTCATGTTGCTGCAACAAATCTTAAAAGAGTGGAATGTGCGTGTGGCCTCTTCTTCCCACTAATTTTCCTTTTGAGGAAAGTGTATGGGTGAAAACACTGACACAAGAGTGACATCCTTCATTCCATCCTCTATCGCTTACATGCACACATGTTCCACTGTTTTCCAAAATGAGAAACACTGATACAAGGTAAATTGACACCTTGGTATGTAACCTACAATCAACCTATAAGACATCAAACAAGCAAGCAAGCTACCCGGCTCAGTGGCTACTGGTGAATGAAGGAAAAACTAGCACCAAAAAGACTGTAGTACTGGACATTTAGCTTTGGAAATTCAGTTAAAATTCCATTTCGATTGACCACACAGGTTTAAAGACAGTTTAGAGCCCAGAGGAGAGCAGAAGAATTACAGACCGAATCCTTTTTTATGAGGCGCATAAATGCTAAACTGGAACAGAAATAAATGAACTGATGGCACGTGAGCACTTTCATGATGTAAATGGATTTTTAAAAACGGTGTGCTTCTTACAATACACAAAACCATACAAAAAATATTGTTTTGAGTTTGCCTTGATCAATTAATAAGACAGACAGGTGGATAAATCAAATGTCAGGCTGGAATTGTAAGGCTGTTTTAGGGCTGCTGTGTCCCACAGGGCAGCTCTGTCCATGCCTTTGAGGCCTCATCATTTATGCCCCCCGTGACACAGAGAGCTCATACATCAGGACAGGCTGGATCAGCTCTGTTGTGGTGAGAATGGCAGGGTGTGATTTGTGGTAAACTCTCTATTTGTTCTGATAGACACTGGGGGTGCTGGGGAGGGGGCTGGTGGCTCCAACAAGCAGACACGCTGGGATGAATGCCCCCTCCTCTCCCCCGCTAAATAGAATTGTTTAGAATTTGTCTCAGTTTCAAGTAAAGAGAAGACTTTGTACGCTACAAACGCGTTTAACATGCCAATATTCAAAAAATTATTCCGCAAAAACTCTACATGCTAAACAAGACTCCTGAAATGACAAGATGATGAAAGAACCTTTCTGGTAAACATGAGCTGTATTGCTGTGTGTATTGTTGCATGTTGTGTGTTTGGTTCTCGCTGTTGCTTACTTATGGTCAACTATGGTGACGTTGGTGGCTGGTATCCCCAACACAGCACAGCTATCGAGAAGTTCTTGTTTTCGTTGACTTCCTTGGTTGTAGTAGTTTCCTGTGTGATATTCATGTGAAACGTTAGGATGTTCTATGGTCATAAATATATACAGTATGAATTGAAGTCTTAATTTTGTCACTTGATTTCTATGCTGGTGCAGTTTGAAATATTCAAAATGATTTTAGTATTTTGATTACAAATGCCAAAGGGTTGGGGTTAACACTTTTGGCCTAGTCTGTATTGTTAGTTTGAATTTGAATAAAAGAATCTCACGTTTCATTACCGCAGATTGTCTGACAATTTGTTTGCGTAGATTTATACACAAAGGTTACTTTTAAAGTGAACTTTAACTTTAAAACAACTACATTTGTCCTATGCCTGACGTTTGTGGGACTTCTGTTTTTATTTTGCCCATTACCTATCATGAAGAGAGAGTTGTATGTGTTCTCCCCAAAAAGCCCATTCTTATTTGAGTTTTTCAGATGTTGAACACCTAAGATCCTAAGTACAGTGTTTGTTGATGGTTGTTGAAAATGTAATTTATAACTCCAACTCCAGTTTGAATAATTTTCAAAATCAGTTTCATAATTTTAATTTTAATTTTAAACCATAAGTTTGGTCATAATAAAGTTAATTGTGATGCAGCACAAGTTGAGGACACGTTCTCTAACAAAACAAAACACTAGCAAACTGTTTCAGAGCTCAGTTCACTATACAACTATGATTTTAAATGGAAATTGTTTGGACTTCCCTCTATTCTCACCACACATACATGATAATAAGATGCTGCAAATGAGAAATTAATGCTAATTTAATATTGCACGTGAATAATCCGTTTCAGCTCTACACCCAAATTATAAGCAAACAAACCAAAGTTTAAAGCAAGAGAGTAAATAACATTAAGTTTTGATAGACATAGCCTTATCCCCAGACTGCCATCCAAAAATAGTTAACAGAGTAGACTTTTCATTTGTTATTTGGCATTTGAAGGCGATAGCTTGACACTGACGTATTTCCCTTCCGATGCAGTCCCAGTGGGTGTCAAAAACTATCTCCACCCATTTACCACCTGACTATTTAACACTGTAGTCTCAACTTTGTACACATTCGCACCTCTGCAGCTACGACTTTAATATTTCCCTCCGTTTAAACTACTAGTTAGTGTTAGTAAGCGGATAAACAAGCAGCTATCAGCATACCTTCAGATAGACACAGCACATGGACACTGGCCTTTAACTCAACGAGGTTTACAATCGTTGGCGCGAAGAACATGCATTCATCATCCGGATGCGCAGTTACAACCAGAGCTCTGATATCAGCGCCGTTTGCGACCAACTTGCTGTCTTTCTCTGACAAATTATTTATTAAGCTTTTCAACGACTTCAGGAAACGTAGACGGTGTCGATAATAAATCCATTTTATCCATATAAGATAGGATAAAACTATCCAAACCACCACGATAATATTCATTTTTACCATTACCATAAACAACCCGTGTAAAGACGAAGGTCTTAAGTGTGAAAGGTTCCACGTGACAATAAGCATGTACAACCTCTCTAAAGCTCCCAACGTCACTGCTTTATCGGTGAATGCAATAAGTATGATCATTTACATTAATAAAGCCATAGTTTCCCACTGTTATTACATTAATGTGTTTTTCGTAACCAATGTCGCTCTCTTAGTCCATTTGTTTTTACATAAAACTCAGCGATGTCAAGTCAAGTGATGTAATTCAAAATAGTTTTGAAGATATATCTGAATAATGAGGACATTGAAATGTGTGGGAATTTATTATAAATCCAGCAAAATATTAATTTTTTGCTAAATTACAACCACCCGGAACTTTACTGTGTTTGTGGGGAAGATTTAGCTGTGACACCACATTATCCTTGCAGGCATATAAAAAAATCAATCTTTTATAATGTAAAATGTTTTCTTAAAGTTATCTAACAAGCTATCCAATGTAGTATAATTGTATAATTAGATGTGTGTATTTGTAAAGGAATGCTAGCACCCTGTGGGTTGTACGGAGTTTGGAAAATTTAAGTTGTCCTGTTAGGACACCGACCGACAAATGCGGCGCAGCCTTCAGTCTGCCCAGTAGCCCCCAGTCCGTAACCCGCGGATTTACAATCAACAATTGACGCTTCTCTTTACACAGGGATACCTTTATCTCCCATCGCTATATTTTCTGAATATGAGGTGAGTTTAAATTGCTTATACGCAGTAAAACAATACGTCTTATTTGCATGCTATTTAAGCGCAGCAGTCTACGCTGAAAATCAGCTTTGCAAGATGGCGACGTGGTTGAGAATTCAAAGGTGAAATACAGGCTAAGTTAGCTAGCTAGCGACAACAACATCTCAAACACCGTCTTACTACAACAGACTGCTAAAGTTTCATCTACTCGTAAGCTGACGTTTATTATCGTGCATGTTTTTGGTGCATATCCGGAAACGCTTATGTCGTGCAAATTGACCCATCCCCCAATATAAGCTACGAATCCAATTGCGTTTACATGACAGCATGGTGTTAAAGGCAACAATAACAACACACACATATTGTGTCTCGATGTAAGAGGCCGTGAAGCTCACTCTGGCTTCTATAGGGCTTATTGTAAATTATTTCTAAATGTAACATTCCGGAGAACTTCACAGCGAAATGATGAAAGCTTTTCAGGTCAGTATGATTTCACGAACCGAAAATGCCTTCCACTGCTGCACAGACCGTAAAACCACGACAATTATCATATAACAGCGCTGAAGTGGCTTTATATGGGTTGAAGAACACTCTGAAGTTATTGCATAGTATTGCTAGAGTTTATGCCCATACATAGCTCATACAATGTACTGTTACAATGTATGGCGTAAGCCCAGCGCATCCACATAAGTGTGTTCAGATTTAAGAGAGGCGTATATAGATATCACACAGACTGGATTTTGAGAAAGTGACGCAAATGTTTTTCTATCGTGTCTAAACAAATGCTTTGAGTTATCAGAGAGCATTCAGGCAGCACATACTACTTTGCCCACTGCACAGCCCTCTTACATTTTGAATGCTAATGATAGAAAAGAGTTATTAAGAATTGAATTTTAACTGGACCCCGACCTACATCAAAATACTCTTTGCCTATGTGTCCAGTGAGCATTCATAAAACAATTGTGAAAATGTTCAAAAATCTAACTTCAAATGTTAAGAAATCTTTTAAAAGCTATTTAAGTTTACAATTAGGAACGATTTTCATATGAGCACCAAAAACAAAATCATTTGTTAATTGGCTCTTGGCCTACGTTTCCATCAAATTTCATTGCAATCGGTAATTAAGATTTTGATACAACAAGCCAAACAAAAGGGTCCAGAAGCGTAATAAACCGTCTTTTAGTCTAAAACAGTGACATAGTCATACTATCTCCTCTCATAGCTTCTTAAGGGTTACTGCCACCCTCCCAGCATGTGTTCAAAGCAAAGTGTTGTCAGTATGGTCATGTAACTTCATCTTATTTTCTCAGCTTGAGATAAATAATACATTTCATCATGTGCTGCTGTAGAAAAGATCACAATTTTCTTGCTCTTTGCTATAGTGTTGTCAGACATTCAGAGTCAGCTACAGAAGACTGGAGGTGGTAGGGATTCAGTGTCTTGCTCAAAGACGCTTCTGCAGGGGGGTGCCGCTGCTGACAGATTTTTGCCCTTAGGTTCTGTGTTTTTAGGGTAATCTGTCCAATTAGTGAACAGCCATACTGCCTTAGCCTCTGCAGGAAGGAAGGGCAGGAAAAGTTATGAGACCTCTCTTTAAAGACGATGAATTTTCCAGTCACAGCTATACAACAAGTTTTGTTTCACGTTGCACCGATTGTAAGCTATACTCTTAAATACTAATCACCTTGCTGTGTCAGCTTCCTTTTCACCACCCCTTTTGTTGACTTCAGTAGATCTATACTGACTTGTTTGTTTTAGTGTAACAATATGGGACCCAAGTTGAGCCTTTGAGATATGGGCCTTCTTTTGTAGTTTGTGGTATGATTTGAACTTACCAATGAATAAATAGGCTGTTGCCTGAGTACAATGTAATTTAGATTTTTAGCATCAAGTGGAACAGTTTGAAAATGAGAAGTCAAATTTTTCTGTGGGACTAGCTAGAAAAGACACATGTACAGTATGAGCTACAGAAACTGTAGGACACAGTCTTAACTCGATTGTAATCATGAGAAAACCATTTGGCATAGGAAATTCAGTCAAAGGATTGCATTGTGCTTTTTGTTGGTGTTTTTAACATTTTGGGGCATCTTATGTGCTGTTGCTGTATGCTCAAAGCTACGCGAGTTCCTTTGGAAGGCAGCTGAAGTTTTTTTTTTTTTTTTTCATTTTGTTCTGTTATCCTTGAAATTTTGACCCTTTTTTGTCTGTCTCAAATTGGAGAGTTGCTTCATTTAAACTGGTTTGTTCTCCCTCAGTGTTTGGCACATAGCCTAAAGGTGCAGCTGAAAATGAGATGTAGTCTTGTTGCATATTGAAGCACTCGATCCATCGCCAAATAAATGGTCTTCCAGTCAAATAGTCTCTTACAGTCTTGTGTTGGCTTTGTGCAGAAGACCAAACAAAACAACATTTATTATTGGTTTATGGTGAGTTTATGTTATTCACTTTTAAAGGTGAAACAGTAGACAGAAAAACTGCCATTTGTTCAGCGGGGAAAATCACCATTAACCAGCAGTATTGGCCTTGGCTGGCACATTTGATCAATGTTTCACTTTGGCAGGACCCTGATAATATTTCTGAAATTATGAAAGAAGCTCTTGAATTCTGGGATCCACCAAATGAAGTGGCCTGCGGACTTAAAAAATAAAATAAAAGCTTCCCACCCCGGTTATGGTGCCAGTGGTTGTAGTTTTTCCAGCCCTGCAGTTAGCCTCATAATGTCTTCGCTTGGTGGTAATGCAGTTAATCTTGCAGACCAAGAAAACCTAGAAATGACAGAGCCAGCAGAACACTGATTAGAGATGGATCCTTGTAGAAATGATATGACAAGTTGGTGTGATAGCATTTGAAGCTAAAATGGAAATAATGTTTAAAACCAATCAGCACCCACACATAGTGACAAATGACAATCACATAATGACAAATGGGTTTTTGTAACCCATGTCATTATGCTTCATAGCAGGTCATTGTAACTGATGCCAAAATCTAGTGTATGTATTACTGTAGCAGTTAAACTTGTGAAGTACTGTGACATTGATTGTAAGTTCTTTTTTTGTTCAGACATTTATCAAAAAGTGCCCCAATGCTTCCTGCTTCTGCCCTGTTCCAACCACCCGCAGATACTTGTTGTTATGTTGCTTTTTAGTGCTGCACTGTATAGCCCCAAAATGTTTTTTAAAGCACCTGTAGTGGCACTTCGTCTTGCTCTCTCTTTAGCAAGATGTGTCACTTCTTGGGTAAGCCTGGCAAACAGTTGTCACGCGCACGACAAGACTTAAGTAACTTTCTTTTAAATGTTTAAAGAGCACAAAATTACAATGTCAAGTATACGGTCAAAAAACTGTGTTGCTTCCAATATTGCTTACTACCGTGTCTGACTCTAAAACGTACTTGTATAGACGACAGTGGCATCGTCAAACTTAACAAAGCTACAACAATGATGTCACCAAGCTAACAGAGTTGCAACAATGATGTCATCAAAGCTAACAAGGTTACAACAACGATTTCACATTTATACATTACTAAACTATACATCTCAGAATTATATGAACCTTATGAATGAATTGGTGACATCATCTTTGGCTCTTTACAGCACCAATTGTTCCAACATTAATGGCCAGTGCTTTCCATAAACGCCGGCTGCTGGCCAAACAGCCGACTACTCATTTGAGTCCAGCCGGCTACTTTATTGTATTAATTTTTGATTCTAATAAAATAGTTTTGATGAACAATTTGCAATTCGCTATGCGTGTACATTTTCGACCACTAGTGTCTGCTTCAAAACAATGCGAGCGTGATGATAGAGAAACGTGCCGATCTGTGTATATCAGTCCCGCCCCCACATGCTCTATTTGAATGTGTGTGTGTGTGTGTGCGAGCTCTGCTGAGAGGTTGTGTCCTGCCGAGTAGAGAGAGGAGAGTCGTCGTCAGAGTTTGACAAATATTAGCAAAATAATTGATGACAAAACACATTAAGAATTGCATTGATTGCACAGGGCCAATGGGCCATCATTAGATGGGCACTTGACGAATTGTGCAGTAAGTATTAAAAAGTCCTCTGAAAGCGCTGCATTTTCCACATACGCCACACAGATGTTTACGGGCTTAATGAATGAACGAATGAATGAATTATCTTTATTTCCAGGTACATTGTGCTTTTTACAGCTGAGCTATCTCTAAGACGCATTGCAAAAGCACACTAAAGCTTTAGGCAATGTTGTCAAAGTAACAGGCCTGTCAGGGTAGGTAAGACTTAGGATTACAAACATGCTTCCTCTTAAAATAACCTTGTTTATTTTCGTTGAATAAGAATTAATTTATGTTCTGCTAAAACAATACATTACCATCATTGAGGCATTTCTTGATAAACCTTATAGTGAAGGTGTCAATAAATTAAAATAAATAAATAAATAAGGTCTAATGATTCTTAATGACAAAAGTTCTGATCACT
>OMOW01037999.1:3199-18487 GCA_900312555.1 Lamprogrammus exutus
TGACATTCCACACACCCCCCCACGACCCCCCCCCCCCCCAATCCAGTTTTACCACTCCAGCTTAAGGCTTCCGATAGGTCATGGTGCCAACCTAAAAACATAATATAGGTCAGGTGTTTAAATCAACATGGTTGACACTGTGCATCAGTGTGAACACAAACACAGTCACAAACCTGAGCTGTATTAACATTCCGGTGAGAAATAAATCATCAGTGTGTTACGCTTAAACACAAAGATGTGAAGTGCGTCACTGTCCATTTGACTCTGCCAGGAGGGGTGAGGCATGTGTGTGTGTGACTGACACAGGAAGAGCGAGATTAACATGCACACTGCTCATTCGCTCTTCCTGATTCAGGTGAATTATTTCAGGGGATGAACAAGCCAGGACGCTGGCTTGTTGACCGACTGCTGTAGCGTAGTCTGGCTGACATCCAAAAAAACACAGCACAACCCAACAGGAAGTCCTGTGTCAGGCCTTTTGAGCAGAACAAAACACATCAAACAACCTTAAAAGAAAATTACAAGTTGAGTTATACTAACAGTAACTCCTAATGTCAACATATATGAGGCCTGTTTCAAAAAATTGTGGTGAAAACACTTTATGTTGGAGACATAAACACCAAGTTGCTGTATGCAAGCAAGTAAACAGGACAGATGGAATGCGTGCTCAGACATCCTCTGACCCCTGAAGTTTGGGTGAGCTACGTGTTGGAAAAGATGTCCAGAAAGAAACAGGAAAGACGCACAAGCTCTGAAAGTAACACCCCTCTCTAACCCCTGGACCCAAACAGTGGCCAAGCACAATAACTAAACTAATGTCATGGGCAGACTTTAAGAAAATAGATTCATATTCACAATGTTATGAGTATTATTCTAAATTGAGAATTAGGAATTCATATAACTAACTGGTGAGTCAACATATGCAAAGTTCATGAAAAAGTTTACAACCCAGTTTCTTGAAATTCTCTCCTAGAACACATTGTCCAGCACAGGAACCAGTGTATTTTACATTTCCAGCAGTAGCAAAATTTGTTCTTTGGAACGACAGCATGAACCGCAACAGCCATCATGGCAGAACATACCAAGAAAGTGCGCCAACTCCTACTTAACTAACAGAAAGAAATAGAACACAGAAAATGGCATCAATGCCAATTTTCAGTGAAGACAGAGAAGGGGGCATGACCATTCTAGAAGAGTAAAATAACTCCTCTTCACAAAACATAGTAATTGTGGCCATGAGTAAAGGGCCCAGCACCTTAACAGGGATCTTCTTACCAAAATACAAGATAACTGGAATTCAACATTGCATCAGCATGCTCATGACCTTGCATAATATAGGACATCCAAACTAAGGGACGGGCTGTAACAGCAGACCAAAGCTATAATTTTCCAACTTAACAGCACTGTATTTGAGCCAAGTGTCAGCTGTCACAGTAAACAACCTCATCTTACTCAATCAAATAACAGCGTCTCAAGTGTGTCTGGCACACAGCTATCTGTGGTGTCGTTTAAGCCTGGGGTTGTTCAGCACAGGAATACTGGCCATGTTTTGGCAGATGACACATTGTGTACAGCACTGCATAATCACAAACACGTGGAGAGACTGAAAACAAACAACATTTCAGGCCTATTTGCAGCTCCTCTGTCTCTTGTTGTATCACAGTCTCATCTGCAGTGAACTATACTAGCTGCTGATTATTTGATATTTTTAGCTTTAGTCTTAGTTTGTAGTGATGCTTCTTCTAGTTGACTATCCACTTTTGCTGCTGTACATTGCAAATTTCCCTGTTGTGGGACAAATAAAGGATTATCTTATCTTTTCTTATATTTTCAATGTGTTTTGGGCAAAGAACCTAGAATCTTCCAGCAATCACAGCTGCCACTGAAAATCATTCAGTCGGGTAGCTCAAGTTAGATAGCGCAGCCATTTCTGGATGAATGCACCCATACTCCACACATACAGTACATACACATAAGCACACGCACACCCGCAGATTCCATTGATGACTGAGAAATAAACCAGTAGAGGGGAGGGAGGTTATGTAATCAACCCGGTGTATGCCAGTTGACGCCTTCGGCTGACAGGACAGCAATCTGAGCACCAATGTATGGATTCTCTCTCTCTCTCAACACACACACAAACACAGTTTCTCACTTTGCATGTCAGATGACAAACCCACAGAGGGAGCACAAGGCCAACACTATGTCCGTAAACAGGCAGTCTGCAATTTAGAGTGAAAATCCTAATCCCAGTTTTAATAGCATTTATCCCCCAGACAAATTGTAACCCTACAATACAGACTGATAGTGTACAACTACCACAGCAGTTTTTTTATATTATTATTAACAACATAGGGCTCCAACTAATGAGAGGGTTCATTATTGATGAATCCATGGAATTGTTTGGGGGGTTAATTTAATGATCACTTGTTTAGTCTATAAAATGTCCTAACATGGTGACAAATGTCTTTCTAATGTTCCGATTGCAAAGTGGTGATTTTTATCTTTTACAACAGATAAAGAGCAGCAAATGTTAGACCTTTTTACTTGCCAAGTGACAAAGTGATGAACACTGAATCACTACTCACCAACAATCTCATTAAACACAGAACCTTTATAAAAAATAGGAATGCAGGTTTAATGGGGATTAGCTATGATGCAAAACACAAGTGAGCATAATATATTGCTGCCACCCTGCTGACAGCAGCCAGTGGTGTGGAAAGAATTTAAGAGAATTTTTCCCTTACATAATTTATGATGTCATTCTGTATTTCAGGTAACATTTCTGGGGAAAATCTTAAGAGTTCAAGTTTTCTTAGAACTATTCTAAAAGCAAAATAATAATTACAATGTAAACATGTATTCCGTGAGCTTTAACTCGTTTTTATCGTTCTCTTTTCGTGCACTACGTTTGTGCTGTGATTTGCCTCGGTTTGAAAGGTGATACACAAATGAAATGGTCTTACTTATTATTTCATGAGTAAAAAACGAGTATGTTTGTTCAATTATAATGGAGCAAAACATAACCTGCGTTATAATGTGCACCAGTGTGCATCCTACACCGTATGTGCAGAAATGTAAACGTATTGTAAATAGTGCAATGTAGACAAAAATCTGATAATTGGATGTATAATTATTATTATTATTATTTCGCACAAACCAGTCGGTTCAAGTTAATGTCGAGCTTTTTCTTGCGTCATTATTATTTGCGTCATTGTCATTTGTAATTGCTCGCAGTTGTTTACCTGCAGTTCCACGAAAAGTTGAACTCTTTAACAAGTTTACCTCGTTACAAGTGTGACAGCTATCAAACGAACACATAAAAAACAGAATTAGAGCATAGTAAAATATAAACTACGTTATGTGGACAAGTTTAAAACTGGTAATGTTTGTAGAGAAGGCGAGAGTAACATCCTACCTTTCCTCGGTGTTCAGCATGATAGCCTCGAGCGACCAGCGAACTTGGCGTCGTTTCTCACAACCAAAAACAAAGACTGTTGGCTGAAAGTCCACAGAAAAATTAAACATCCGTAAAAACGACGCTTTATTCTATAAAAGTCGGTATTTGGCTGCTTGAGTTGACTGATGTTTTGAGCTTCCCGCAGCAGAAGACGGACCAAGTGCGTTCGGCGGAGAAGCGACGGGGCGGTCTATATATAACCTCAGTGAGGCATCATGGGTAATCTGAGGAAGCGAAAGAGAGTTTTTCAAGTTTAACAAAAAGTAAATAAAACTTTAGTGGGTAAAAACGACAGGCAAACATAAGAGCATTCCTATGATAATCAATCTCAAAAGATTAGTCACTGTTTTATTTAGTTTAATCCAATTTTACACTTTAACTTATGGCAACTAGCGTTGTGGAAGTTTTATCCCCTGTGGCATACGCTGCTATAAAGTTTCCTAAAAGTGAGAAGTAACTACTTGTATTAAAATCTTATGCTGCGTTCGGGTGGTATGAGAAAATTAGTAAACACCATATCGACAACATAGAAATTGCAAACGAACGTGTCGCCCAAGTCATATTTACAGGTCGTAAATTCTGTATTCCAGATGCAACACTGTTTACAAAAAAAAGTTTACCAGTTGTGACGTATAGGCGACATTTGAACCCTTTGGGCTGGGAGAAAATTGGTAAATAGTGGCAAATAAACCTGAAAGGAAGAAAAGAAAAACGTGGTGCGTTTCTATTCTTGTTCTTGCAGAACAATGTCCGAAACAATTATATATATTTCTTTACAAAAAGAACAAAAGCAAGATTCCAATCTTCTGCACCTCCATGTTTATACTTCCGTGTTTTGGTTGTGTCCTCCGAGATGCGCTCGAATGCACTGAACTCGTATGTTCCACTTAATCATATGGTATTTACCACCTTCCGAAGAGCGCTTGAACGCAGCATTACTCCAGCGCTCTATCTGAACAGTTAGTTACCCGTTAACATGATTTACTTAACTTTAACATTTCACATTCTAAAGATGAATGGTGAGATTGTGCTTATATATTTTTGTTTGCTCAGAAGTGCTGTTTGGTTTAAATCATTTGACAACCATTGACCTGGACCACATACATACACCATTAAAATGACGCATTGTTGAATGCCTGTTTTTCCCAATGTAGTATTGTTTTACCGAAGAATACGAATAATTTCCCCATCACTTAAGAATCTTTTAATATTCCCATGATTGTATTTCAGCATGTAGTATGTTTTGTATTTTGTGAGGGATTTATTTACTTTACAATTTGTAAAGCTTTTTGCCACAAGGGACCATTATTCTAGGCTTGTTTTTCTCTTTTAAATCTGTGGTCTCTGGTATTAGTTTACTTGTGAACTGACTGACCCTCTGGTTTTGTGAAGCACGCGACTGAATTTACCAGCATACCAGTTGTGACTATAATACTGTCAGAAAACATGTCTTATTGACTTGGCTCTTTTAACACAGCCCAAAATGAGCGAGAGATTGATTTGTGAGCTTTTCATAGCCATTAGGACAATCTGATTCTCTCCTCAAACTGGATGGAGGATGAAAGAAGAGAAATAGCATAATAAATGTGATCTGTAAATATTGCCCTATCAGAAGCAAAGAATGTGGCACAAAATCTTCTGCATGGATTGACGAAGCTAGCCGTGGACATGTCTATGGCACAAAAGGGAAGTGGTAGGAAGGCCCTGAAATTAACTAACAACTTTATGATCCAATCCTTGTTTTAATACTTTGGACCCTTTTCCCTCTCTAGGGCCCCTACAGTGTGGTTGACGCTGACCTCTGACCCCAAATGATAAAAATACATGTGTGTAGGGACCGTGTGTGGTTGTGTGTCCTTTTAATCCAAACATACAGTAGACCCAATTATGTAAGGAGAAATGGAAAAGAGCCCCTGTGTCAAAAAGATTATCAGATTAGTAACAAGATAGCAACCCCGGCTACTTGATCCTGGCGCATCACAGTATTAATGTTGGCAGTCCAGCTTGCTTGCTAAGGGGGGGATGTGGGGGTCACTTCCACCTGCCAGCCAGAAACACACCCTCATGATGATACAGTGTGTCACCAGAGTTTGATATGTAAGTGATAGTGACGCTGCACTATCGAGAACAACATAACAGTAGCTTTAGCTGTAGAGTAAGACACATTTGCTCTGATAACACGCTCAGAAATAAAACATTGGAGATGTCTTCATGACACTGTGTCATAACCGTAGAACACATTAAATGCAGATTGATCTAAATGATTTGTTTTCAATCATCTGATCACTCTTGAAAATGAAGATACATCTTAAAACTGTAAAGATAATTCAGGTTACAGGATTTTGATGTTGATTAAAATAGAAACCACATATGCCTGTAACATTATTACCATATGTCCTTAAATGAAAAAAAGTATTTTACTTTTTCAATATGTTCTTTTCATTTGTATCTGTACCTATGTAATAATGACTGAATATCTTTACAGAAGATATGTTTTTCCAGAATGATATATAACTCTTTGGGTCACATGTTTGTATTACAGTTTTGTTAACCAGACTTTGAATGCATGCATTGTAAGACTTATTTGAGGGTGTTAACTATATAACAAACATAGTGGTAGGCACGTTTTTGTGTCAACAAAAAAAGTTAAACAGGGGTTTTCGATTGTTTCGCATGGAGACTACATAACAAAGAAAAATGAGGACAGCTCAAATTCCTTGCCTCATTATTGTGAATGCAAAGAAATGTGCTGAGATATTTCTCCTCACTGCCCTGTTTGTGTTGCCTTCCTGTCACAAACACTGATAAGTTGTTGCTGTTTCATTGTGACTTAAAGTTAAACACTTAGTGTGACTATTCTTAATTATGGGATTTATATTATTTGCAAATGAGAAACCCCATTCATTTGCATATGCTAGTGGACACTCCTTCATCATAAACAGGACAGGGCTGTCAAATCACATAGCCAGTCTTTTATCTTATTGTTTGCAGACATTAGACAGAAGGAGAAAATGGAATCTTAGCCAAGTTTGAATCTCAGATGAACACTGAGCATCTTAGTTTCCAGGACAAACTGTCTTTTAGTTGCACTTACTGAACTCCAGCACAACATCACTGACTCGCACATGAAAGTCTGTCTGAAAAACAAAACATGTCTCAAGTTTCAGCTTGTCGCCTCAATGCTGCTGGAGAGGGACACCCCTGACCTGCTATTGCACATTGTCCTCACACTGAGGACAAAGGCAGCTCATGTGAACCGCACTGGACACTCTATCCTCTCTTTGAGGATGAAATATTCAGAGGCACTCAGCAGGGAATGAGACTGGAAAAGTGCAGCAAAAGGAGCATCCTCCTGTTGTCAGATGTTGAATTTGGATCAAGGCAACAGGCCTAATCAGGATCAGCTATCAGGGCTGGGCCATCCATCCCCGAGGAGAGACTGTGTGAGACAAAAGGTGGATTGTGTTATTTTTTTAATCACAATCTAAGATCTGTGTGCAAATATTGTCATGTGTCTCACACCCTGTTTCCCTTAAAGTTGCGGAAGAAGTACTCAAATAAACCACAGTTTACTGTGTTCTGCATTTCACCTGGTTAAAATAGACAGGTGTTAGTGGTCAAATATTTTGAAGTTTCAAAGGAAATTCCCTGAAAACCTGCACTCAAATCAATTAATGGATAACATCTTTTCAAGACTTTCGTAGTTCCTGCTGAGTTGACACTACTGATGCACCAGTTTCATGAATTTATATCACGGTAAATGTAATCTTAATCTGCAAAGTATATAGTAACTCCATGTGGTAAATGCAGTGTAGTGAATTTAGTAATAGTTCTCTCTGAACTAGTGAAAATGTAAAATACATAAAATCTACATTATGCATGTATATGGAGTAACAGTGAGGCAAATCTATGACATTGGTGACATGTCCAGCATTCTAGGTTGGCCAGAATGTATAATTTCAGTGGTACCTGAACAAATCTAAGTAAAATGGTTGTAAAATCTATTTAAATAAAACTCTCTAACACCTAACATTAGTCAAATTTTGTATCTTTCTCTATGCTTTCATCTGTGTAAATCAGACACTATTATGTGAGGAGCGTTGCCACACCCTGGTGGTTGCCAGCTAAGATTTGGATCACTTAGTGGCCCCTGCTGAGATTGCAGACTCACCCCTTCAACTTCAACTTTAGCCCAAAATACATGTTGATGGCTCATTTGTGTTTAGGCGTCTTTCTTCCTCAACCTTGGAAAGGCGGTGCGACTCTAGTCTGAAAGAAGTAGTTCCTTTCATTCTTGCAAGTTTTATCACCCAGATTTCTATGGGGCTTTGAGATGCCACACTGCCATGTCCCCATACCATAGCTGTGTATGGGGGATTCTCAACAGCAATTATTTTCCAAAACAGCTCGGATTTCTCTCTTGGGCTGCGAATCTCTTGATTTTTGACACTGCAACCACCCTCTGTTGTGACCTGAGCTCATTCTCTCTGTTGCTGTTATGTCAAACTCATTTTATTGACTTCTGTAGTTTTATTTGAATGGATGCCTTTTCTCTATTATTTTGTAACTACCTTAACTACCTGAACTTTGATCTAATTGTGCAAAGTGCACGTGCACACCTGTGGATCAGACATGGATCAGATTCAGGAAAACACCTTACTTCACCTGAAAAATAAAACGATCATATTTCCAAGTATGTGTTTTGTGTGTGTATTATGTTCACACTACACAGTAAACATCAGAAACTTCAGAATTGGGTCACGAACAGCTTCAGGTTGAATGAATTTGTCTTCAGGTTTCAAGCTTGTAGCTAAATCTCTATTACAATTGTTCAGCTATATGTGTGTGTGTGGGTACGGGTGTGTGTGTGTTGAAACCCTTCATCTAATTAAAGTTCCCATTGTTCTTCTCTAGCAACGCCCCGCACTCTGTGCAGGAAATGTTGATTTACCCGTACAGGTAATCACATCAATGTCTGAGCTTCCCTTTCTTCTGTGCTTCTGTCTTCATCATCACTGGCATGAATATCTCATCGTACCCTGTGTTGATTCTGACAATTGTGGTCCTTACTAAAATAGATTTCTATATTATTCAAGTTGAAAAATGGTGTAAAACCAAATTCCTTGCCAGCTCTCCAGTGGAAGTTCTGTTGACAGTAATGAATGTTGTGGGTGAGGTCTTTGTCTACAATGGACTGTATCCACAGGAAGAAGGTGTCTTTGTTCTTGAGGTGATGCTTTGAGATTGTTTACATGTACATTGTCACGTCACATGGCTCGTTCTTTTATCCAGAGCAGTTTGTAGCATGCTGTGTGTGAGCAGGTAGTGGTTGTTTCACAAATTGTAGCAGGGGCTGACCTACAGCGGCTGTAGATCTTTCCATGCTTACAGGTCACAAGTCACTTTTTGCTCAATGCACTTCGAGGCCATGATGGGGAACAACAGCTAGAATGAGCCATGCCTGCCCAACAAAGTCAGCAATGTGTGCGAGATTGGATTCGGCATAATATGGCCATTAAGCTGAGGTTACCTTGCAAAGTAAAAAGGAGTCGAGACATTCCCCATTTCGTTGCTATTTTGTCTTGAATGAATTTCATGAGTCTGTTGGAAACAGTCTGTAAAGCCAAAAGGTTTGTTTCATTTGCAAATTGGGCTAGTGTCAGTATTTGTAAAACACACCCATGATGTACCAATGTCTTCAAGGAAAACAACTTGGAGGGTATACCTATCAACTGGTAATTCGCTGTTTTGGTCTGACATGCACATTAGTATTGTTTGTGTATTTTCAGTGATCTACAGGGAGATATTCTTACATTTTAAATGTATAGTTAAACTGGTGCTGGTCTTTTGTTTTGCATTTTCTTCATTTGCCTGCAGACAAGTGTGTAGCTCCATTTGGAACTGATCCAGTCTGACTAGCTCAATAGCACTGATGTACCCTTAGGCTGATTTAAAAGTCATCAAAATGTACTTAGATTCACATGTGGAAGCTAACACCCGTGCATTCGGGTGCCCTAAAATCTGAACTGAGCCACAGAAAGACTGCATCACTGTGCAGCCTATCTGCAACGATCGTGTCTCACTGTCACCTGTCTACAAGGGTGATCGGGTAGGTGATGCCTTTCCCATGACAGCGCACACTCAGTCTTGTCCATGGGCTTTCCCACACGACCTGTAACTTTCTTTAAATCCATCCTGTCTTCTTTTTCATTGTGTTTTATTCCTCGAAGTCAACCTGATTAAGAGCTGCTACACTTCTGCCTCACATTCAACGATCATATTTCTCAAAATAAGGGGGTGGAATTTCTCCAGAGTTCAATATGAAAAAGTAATCTGCCTTTCAAAGTCACATCTAACCAATGAAGTCTCTCTGGAGAATGAAAGCTGCATTCTTTTTATGCATCTCGGAGGAATGTGACTTGCTGGCTGGTTGGAGGGAATGTTACACTGGATCTGACCTTCAGGACAGCATGAAGAAACATCATCGCTCTCACAGGTGTCACGTTGTTCTCCTCAGGAGGTCGCCTTCACGTGACACCGCTCACACTCGCGTCTTGCTGCGTTCACGTATGACAACCTGAGAGCCTTGCTGATCGCTATCTGCAGTGATTCTCTGCACCTTTTCTAAACAGATATAAACTGATGTTAATTTGTGACATAGCCGTGTTTCTCAGTGTACAGAGAGAGCTGTTGGCTAAACAGCTTGTTGTGGCAACAGTCACGTATACAGGTTGGACAGGGTTGCTCGTTATTTCAACTCACTCAAAAGTCATTCTACACAAACCCCTCCTTTATTGTACTGCACACAATAAAACAATGGACTGTGCTCCTGATACATACAGTACATTCTGGCACTGTGCTCTGGCATCTATAGTAGTTATATATTGCCATAATCACATTTCAAATTCAAACATTATCTCTCTTGGACACATGCAGGGAGAGGACGTCGGCTTGCTGACTGGCCTAAAGGAAGGAAGCATTACAGTGAAAATGTTTCTGCACTTATCTCTGTGAACTTGCTTTTGTTGTAGTTATTTGAACTTCATCCTGTCTTTAATTGTGCCTTTTAATTTCAATGCACGCTGATGAAGCCATGTGTGGTGAAACGTTTGTTTTGTTACCCACGCTATTTATATAGAAATAGAGATGGAGCTGGACCTGGTGTTGCTTCATAAATATGCTTGCTTCAGTCACATTCTTGTACCCCTTCATTCTTTCATGCATACACACAGTCATACTCCAAAACATGCACAAACCTTCGCTTCAAAATGGTCCATAGCCTGAAGCACAAATGTGCATACACATTTCATGCAGTTGCACAACCTCCTGAGTTGTGTAGCGAGTATAACTGTTATTACCTGCTCGGAGGGCCCCACTGTGGACTCACAGGAGTGTAACCTGTGCAGCAGTACATTTGAACATGTCCCCAAAAATATGCTTGGTTTCCACACTGGAGAGAAATGATTTTAATTAGCCAAATGTCCTGCATGTGTACAGAGCAAGGTAAAGATAGATGTTTAAGCTTTAACAATCAATTAAAACCCCAAAATGTGGAATAAAAAGGTCTGGGACTCAAGAAAATGTCATTGAAATATGCTGTATTGATATTTCAACACAAGTCTGTACAATGTAGCACACACATGGTACAATAATAGTCATCATAACTAATATCAGATGTAAACAAACATATATTTGAAGCAGTCTGTTTAAATATTTTTCAGAAGTGTGCAAAATACCACAACAAAGGATTGCCTAGGAAATTTGAAATGATAATTAGGGCTGTTATTTCATTTTACTGTGCCTAAAATGAAATCAGTTCAAATAGTTTGAGATGATAAAAACACATTTTAGCACAACCTTAATTAGAAATAGAAACAGAGGAATTTAGTCTCAAAAATGAAATTAGAGGAAACACTGTAACTTCCTAGCACTGACTGTCATGAATCTTCTACCGCTAAGCCCTTAGATGGCACAATTTCATGGGCTTTCACATAATTCTCACATAAGACAATGGGAGCCAGCAGAGTTTGCCTAAATTAGCACACACTCTCAGTGTCCTTGCACTGTTTTCCTGTTCAGAGCGGTGAGCAAGCAGCGGCTCTGGAGGAAGGGCAGAAGATCGTGGGAACCGGCACGTCCCTGCAGCCTTGGTCACGTCCTGAAGAAAGCTCCTTCCACAGAGCAACATGACAAACTCCAAAAACACTAACGGGGGGGAAAGAAACCCAAGAGGAAATTGGAGAACAATGAAGAAGTGGACGTGGCACAACTGTTAGGCCTGCCTGCCTTGGTTTGGGTGGGAACCCAAAAGTCTGTTGTACTGGAGTCAGGGCCTGCCTATCCAAACTCATTGACAAAAACAAGCCCCAGTTCCCACGGTGACCTTTCCCACGCTGCTGCTGCTCATATTGTATATTTATCCTTCTCCCTCCTGACTTGGATAGGAAAGAAAAAGAAGTATAGTGCATGTTTGTCTTTATTCTTGGCCTTTGATTGGACAGACTTCCATGAAGTTGGGGCCTGAATTAGCAACAGTCTGTGCTGCTGTAGGCCTCTTTCCTAAGAAGAACTGAATCATGTAACGGGACGTTTGACAGTTTTATGAGTTCTCATTGACAGCATTCTCCGTGCAAGACGTGATTACCACTGTGATGTCTTTAAGAACTGCTACGAGCCTTCAATTTCCTCCAAGCAGTTTAGTCAGGCTTGCTTCCAAGTATTGGTTCTTTAGTACTATGTGTTTTGTTCTTTCCGCAAGTTCTGGGAGTCAAAGAAAAGCGTGACAACATTTCAATCACGTCAAGTTTATTTGTGTTGTCCAATATCCCATACAATGTCTCAAAGGGCTTTACAGGCCCACATGAACAAACGGTTCCAGACCCAGCCCAAAGCTATCTAGGAAGACAAGGAAAAACACCCAAATAACCTTAACATATAATCAAAAAGGATGCATTATGTTTCCAGAACAGAACTGGAGTACAAACACAGAGAATTGAGTTGATTAGACGTGGACAACATGTTGGAATGATGCATGGATCAAGAGGAAAGCGGGCTCCACAGAGTTCCATTTAGTGCTACACTCCTGCACCTTTCCATATAGTCCTATACAAATCACAATGTATTTCAAAGCAAAACCAAAACCATGAAAACCGTGCAACTATTTGTCGACCACTGAGGTAGAATAGTGTTGATGCACAAATTAGGGGTGGGGTACAGTATTTAACACTTTCAGGAGCTCCATCAGCTGGATCTCCAGTAAACTGAGCGGAGAAAATCAAGAAAATGCCAAACATTGACCGATACCAGCTTCTCCTGTGTACTTTTTATTGTTTTGCTGCTTTCATAAACTAAAACTGAAATCTGAAAACTGACACAAACCTGGTCTACACAGGGGTGCAGGATGTGGATGTATGGTCCTCCAGCGTTAAATGCTTCCACGCTTCGTGTTGTGATTCTACCTAGTGTTCCTTTAATCTCATGGACAAAGCCACTTACAGGAAGCTATGCCAGATATGTCCGGATTGTCACGGCCTTTCCAGCATAGCCAGTAAGTGAAGAATAACACTGTTTCAGCAGACAATCCCTAACGCCACAAACAATGCCAAACCGAACAACAGGGGGTTTAACCAAGACCCTGTTTGTGCCGACTCCAGGGAATTCTTTCCATACTTTCATTCTGGTGAGTCATTCTCTGCCTGACTGAACTTGGGCAAAACAAGGCCTGGAGCACATCTAAAGCAAAAACACTGACTCTTTCTTTCTGTAGCTGATGAAAAATAGTTTTTCTTTGCTAAATTGTAGTTGTAGTATCACTTGCAATCCCAGGAGCATATTTGACCTCAATCAGTTAATCAAAACATAATAGAATGCCTATGCCATTTATATATTTGTTTTTAAACCCCGGCCTGTGAGGTTTACTGATCATCAGAGCTACAGTGGATTTCATGCAGTAATAAAATATTTTAATTAGAGTATTTTCTTCCCTATTGTGATCATAACTTTGACACACACTACTGCAAAATAACTTTGTACTAAGCCATGCCTCCAGATCAAGCTTCCCCCTGAGTCATCTTTTCAGAGCCTGTTTGTACTAATTAGGGGCTCTTGGACATAAATATCTAAGAGGCAGTCTATAATTATGAATGAAATTATTTTTAAGTCTCAGTCAAAAGGTTGAGAACATTTGAGGAAATTAATTTTAGATTTTAATATGAGATGGAGCTGAACTGAACCCCAAATATTTCAACCAGACCAGTTATTTACATCTTTAATGAAGAATGCAAAGACGCAAACAAGTCCTCAAATGTCAAGAATAGAACTTTTCCATGCTTGGATATGAATTTTTTAGATTTTTGTTTGCAGAGAAGCTGAGAACAGCGCTTGAGGTCAGCTGTGCCATGTCCCCATGGCCTTTAAATTTGTTCCATTCCATTTTCCGTCTTAATATGGCTGTATGAGACAAAAAACTGACAGCAGTTGCACTTGATGATATACTGCACATATCTGATTAGAATGGGTGCTATTAGGGGAGAAACCCAAATGATTGGGGCCAAGAGCTGGACACGGGCCCTGTAACATGTCAGATATATCAGAACTGTTGTTTAGTACAAACTTTCTAGCAGTACCCCATGTCCCTGTAAAAGGCAAACCTTAAACATAAAAAGAGCACTCAGTCTTGTCAGAAACACCTCAGAAAAAATTCTATATTACATCAATTCAATTTAAAGCATTTTAGACTCATGTTCAAAAGCTGACATACTTTCCACATCTTGTCAAGCCTCAGGTGATGCACTTTAGTTGTTCAGGTTTGCACAAGTTATTCCAGTTCAACAACTGCAAACCAAACAAATCACTCATTCAAATTCAAATTCCAAAAATTGTCATAAAAAATGTATTGATTACAACTATACAACTACTACTATTCGTGATAATAATAATAATATTAATAATAATGCTGTGGTATAATTAGTTATTGAGTTAAGATAAGCCTTTAAGATAAGCCTTTATTTGTCCCACGATGGGGAAGTTAATGGTAAATAGAGTAAGATCGGTTACAAGCACCAGTGCTTTGGTATTGATGCAATGTTTTTCCCCACACGGCTGTTAGCAGAATCCATAAAAGCTGACCACAATACACTCTTGGCGTTTGCAGTCAACACTGTCCTCCTTGAACATCGCTGCTGATACTGATGTTATTGTATGTTTTGACATGGAGCGTGTAATAGATGGGGTTCGTCACAAGACAAGGGAACATCACAATGACAATCACAGGACGGTGGGTAAAAGCACACCCTCCTGACGCCTCACACTGTAATGAGGTGACAAACATGGATGGAAATCAATGTTAAGCATGATTATGCCTGCTCAAACACTTTCCCACATCTGCAAAATGTGTAATGGAGAAACAGGATAAAATAACAAATTATGTCCTCAGGGCCTTCAAGTATCCCATGACTGCTCTTACAATGTCATGTAAAACCTGAGATTGTCTCTGCCCTGCTGTGGAGATGTTATTGCTGCTGTGACAGCGCCCTCTAGGGTCCTGACTAGCAGCTTACAGTAATGTAATCTATAAAATGGCTTGAGCTGTACTATTTACTGGAAGTCTGAGATTTTAAGAATGATTTAGCAAAATATGGAGGAAACAAACTAACTACTTGAAACTTTAAGATGTTTTTTAAGTCTTTGACCATCTTTTATCACTACCATAATTAATGACTCGAACCTTTTTTTTTTTTTTTTTAAATTGGTTTATTTTCACAAAAATTTCAATTTTGAAAAAATTCTGGACAAGGTTACATGTCTGACAGGGGAAGGATATATATGGA
>OMOW01038021.1:1384-21845 GCA_900312555.1 Lamprogrammus exutus
ACAAAGATATTAGCAGGCATGCCCGTGTACTGCCAATGATGGTGGGGAGTGTGCGTGTCTGCTGAGTGATGAATAGACTCTGGCGCTGGGACTTTGTGTGTGAGTATGTGTGTGTGTGTGTGTGTATGTGTGTGTGTGTGTGTGTGTGTGTGTATGTGTGTGTGAGAGAGAGAGCACACACATTTTCTCAACCTTTGATTTACACCAGCCTGATTTCTGTCTATGTCTCTCTTGCCTGTGGAAAAAAACCTGAGGCCATTACTATTTTTTGCTTGGAGTTGTGGTTCAACCTGCTTACCTCGGTAGGAAAACTCATTAGGAGTCTTTTCCCTCACAGCTGCTGTTCTGAATAAACAGGAACATCTGGAGCTCCCCCACCCCCACTTTATAGCTGGCAAAGGTGCCAGAAATGCCATTATCTGTTTGTCTGTCCCAGAGCGGACCTTGTTCATATCCTGGCAGTGATAATACACTGTCACTCCCATGCGTATCTCCTAGTGGTGTGTGTGAATATCAAGCACAACAGCACTCGTTTTGGCTCATAAAGACTCTAGCTTCATAGGTTCATTTCGGATCTAAAGTTTGGAACTAAATAAGGAACTACTTTACCCACAACTATCTAGAATAGGAACATAGTTAATTCAAGTACCGTGAAAATTATGGAAATTAGAGCATGTGACGTCTCCTTCTATAGAAGATGCTTTGATTATTGTGATGTTTGATGGATTTTTTTTGGTTTTTACTCTATTTATTTATTTTTTATTTCTGGTGACATTGTTCATTTATTTTTTAGTTTATTTAGTTTTACCTTTTGAAAAGAAAGGAAGAAGATCAGAGGACACAGCACAAAAGCCATTATGGATAGTGGCAGAGCTTTAACAAACACTGAAACCCCTAAAGCATAGCCACAAAAACACATTCAAAACATAAAATGTTTATTTCTTAACATACAATATATTAAATCATCCTCCCTCTATCTGCTTTTACTCTTCGTTGTTTTACTTTTACAGCGAAATGCATTATTTGTAGCTTTTGCTTGATTACGAAAAAATAGTATATAAAAAATTGTGAAATAAGAAAATGAAATTGTCTTGTCCTCCATGTCGGTATTTCTCAGGAAAAAAAAGTAAACG
Organism: Lamprogrammus exutus; assembly: GCA_900312555.1. Lineage (NCBI taxonomy): Eukaryota > Metazoa > Chordata > Actinopteri > Ophidiiformes > Ophidiidae > Lamprogrammus > Lamprogrammus exutus. The sequence goes on from OMOW01038021.1 coordinate 2,518, forward strand.
TAACACTCCAAACAACTTATTAAAACTTTGCCCACTGATGATGCTCATTGTCTAGAGAGGTCAGCCAAACGTTGAACCATTAACCTTGTTACGTAATAGTGGACATGAATTGATAGGACCACGCTTCAAAGCTGAGAAAGATGAGACTGATGGGTTTTACATTCAAAAATAGAAACTATAGATTTTTGTATCCACCTGTCATTGATTTATTTCAGTTAGTTTTGGAGTGTGTAATTTTAATTTCAGTTTCCTTTTTGCGCCTCACTTATGCTTTAGCATTTTCAAATTTTATTAATGAAATGCTTTTGTAATTGTTTTACTTTTACGTTTTAATTTACGATAATAACATTGCTCCACACACATGCTTTTTTACATAGACAAACAATTCTTTGTATCATTTCTTGATCCCACCTCCAATATGAATCCACCAGGACATTATATATTTGCACATCTCCAAAGAATTACAGCAACAGACCTGGTGCACTGATATGGCATCTATGTGCACGAGGTTCCTGTATTAGGACATTCATTTTCTCATTGTACAGGAAAACCACATTAGCCAGATAGCTCTATAATGGCCCTTTTCCACTGATGACCAGCATCTGCAGCCACTGTCGTTAGTGTTTACTCAGGAAAACAGTATGTGTATGTAACAGTATGTGGGAGCCATATTTATTATTTTAATGTTTTTGATGGTATCACCCCTTGCTCCTACATCAGCCTCATACAGTACTTTATTTATGTTAAAACACATTTCTCATATCTGAGAAACTACTCTTCAGATTGCCGGGAAATCTGTGACAATTCATGCTCCCCAGAAGATGAATTTGAATTACCTTTCCTTTAGCACCACCAACATTGTGGCTCATGCTTCAAGGCCATCACAGGAGAGGATGAAACCTCTCCTGTGATGGCCTTCCATTTGCTTTGCTGTAGTGCCTGTACACACAGCACATGATAATTCCTAATCCTTTAGGCAATTACTATAAAATTTGCTGACCACAGTCGTGCTTTCCTTTTATAATTATCCTCTCCCATAGCATCACCCTAAGGATAAACATTACATTTGTAGCTCCACTAGTGGTAAGAATAGCATATTTTCTGACCTATATTGTGTACTGATTGTGTACTGGGCTGATGTCCTTGTCATATTGGCTTAACTTATCTATTAAAAATCATTACATAAAAATTACAAAATTGTTTGATTGGCATTTCAAAATCATGAACTTTTCCCCCCCAATTTCCACTTGATTGATTTCTTTTCTTTCTTTGATTATCCTTGATGCTGAGGGCGTTGGAATGCAGTAGTCCTTGGCCAGGCAGATGGTCTGACGTTTGGCTTGGCTTGGGTCTCTGTCTAGTTTCTCTTTTTCTGGCTTTCCAACCAGCCACTCCTCTAAAGACGCAGAGAGAGTGAGACTTAGAGAGAGAGAGGGTGAGAAGAGAGTGAGAAAGACGAGGATAGGGGAGGTAGAGATACTGACACTGCACAGTCCATCTGGTCAGTGCCACAGTTAAGCAGGACTGCCTGGCAAACTTCAGCATGAGACTTCATTCAATGTGGATGTACCAGTAGCTTTTTATGAGACTGAGCAATTAATGTTCCCTTTTTATGAGAAAAGATGAAAAGACTCAGGACGCAATGACAGAACCAGTAAATCGAGTCAATAATGGTTTTAATACAGGGGAGGAACTTGTGGCCTGCCAGTCTTTAAGAATGAATTGGTCCTTTTTATCTCAATTATCAATCATCATTCAATCATCTCTGGTTGTAGCAGCAGTTTCAGGTTTTACCCATTGTTGTCAAACGTGGAGCGAGGTGAGGGGAGTGAAGTCAGAGCAGAGTAGGACAGCGGTGAAGAAATTGTGTGTGAATGGGGCAGTCATGGGTTTGCTGTGTGGAGATGGTTTGGCCTCAAAAGGTCGGATGAGCAACAAAGCACAGTCATTGTGGGCTAAACAAGATAGCAACCAAAGCTAGCAGCTCCACTTATCTGTTCCACCGTCTCAAACAATGGCACACAATTCAACACGAAGTCTGCATTATACTCCGTACTGCACAGTAAACGTTTTTTTATTTTTACATCTTATGTGGTTTTATGTTCAATAGAGAATGCCAAACTCTGAAGCAAGGCACTTTATGTTTCTCAGTTATTGATGTGACAAAGAAAAGCAAAAGATTATTCGGACGTGGTCCTGACTTTAAGTTAAACCATGAAACTACAGTATTTCAGTGAAAATAAATTGAAACATATCAAATATTTGCCCATATGACCTAAAAATACCGAGATATTGTTTTTATGCCATATCACCCAGCCCTAGCTTGAGCTTTGAACATGACTGTGCCATGTGGTGTAACAACATGTAATTATCAGCCACTAATTTTAACAATGTGTCCACAGTGTACAGAAAAGTTTATATGTTGGCCATTTTACTTAAAAATGACATGACAAAGAGCACAGAAATATATCATATCACACAGAGCCACTGGCTGGACCAAAGAGTCAAACTCTGAATGTGGTCCACCCAGGAATCACCTTGAAGTTCTGAACTATCATTTCATAACTGATCTGGAATCTCATCTCATTCCACGTGGCTGTCTCTATGTTCTTATTTCTTGTGATGGATTTCAGTAATATTCTGATGAAAGTGCTCCCGCTTCTGCTCTCTGGGCTTAGAGCCATTCAGCTCTCTCAGTTCGTACCCCTGCCAGAAGGATTTCTTATCAGATGAGAGTTGTGACCTGTTACACAACATCAAGTTTACCTCGTGTTGCTTCTGTAAATATTTGCAGACTTTATTCTGAGACACTGCAATTTTTATCGCTCATTAGCTTTGCTCAAAGAGGTGTTTGCGGCATAATTAGGCATCAAAACGGCCCAATACAGAATTCTAATTGTGTAACATAAAATGATTATAGCATTTGTTTATTTAAGTATCATGATAAAAGTAAATGGGCATAATACAGTGACAAACCAGTGTTTTGCCTTTCTCCCCTTGGACTTGGTATTTATCTGTCTATAGTTATGGGGATGTTGTGCCTTTTTAAGTGACAGCTCAGTGAAGTCAAATGCTGATGCAACGTAACGTCTAAGGACACAACGAAAAGCCTTGTGAAATTTGATCTTTTTAGGATTTTGATCAAATTGAGCAGTGTGTATGTGTGTGTGTGTGTGTGTGTGATTAACTCAAAAGTAGACTATGATAACACATTGGATAAGAAAATAGTCTTTACTTTTGTGATGCAAGATTGCAAGACACTCAAAATCAAGTTAGATCCAATACGTGTGAGGCAAAAACAAAAGTAAGGTCAAACGGGAACAGGCAACGGTGAAAAACACAGGAAAATGCAGGCAAACAGGCAGAATACTGGCTGGAACGCAGCCACACAGACGATCTGGAACACTACCACATAGACGATCTGGCAGGGAACAATGGGAAGATGGCCACTGTATATACTGGGGAGGCTGATGAGGGGTAATGGGGAACAGGTGTGGGAGTCAGGTGATCAAGCTGGAGAGGGAGACAGCTGGTGGACAGGTTGAGAATTACAGTTTCTGGAAAGCCGGACGTGTTAGTGCAAAACAAACAGACACATAATCAAGTTTTTAATCTGGAGCAGAGTTTGATGTCGCAACGAATGCATGTACCTGTGTGTGTGTGCGTGTGTACAGGCAGGTGGTCTGACAGAGGGGAGTTAATCTCCGTCTGGGATGAGCTTCCACTCCTCCTCCTCCTCCTCCTCTTACTCTTCAGCTGTCTTTGGTACTTTAAATATTTCATTATTCTCTGTTTGTCTCCGCTGCTCCTTATTCTCCTCATTCTTCTCTCTCACCCTCTCACCTTCTTTCCCTTGCTCTGTCCTTCAGCCCGTCTCTGCCTTCCTTTACCTCTATTCTCTTTCATACCTCAGTCTCATCTCTCTCTTTTGTCTCTCCTGTCTTTCTTTGTGTCTTGCCTTCACCTTGAGTGTGCAGTCCCCTTCTGCCATTCAGTATGTGAGCCCCAGCCCACATCATTATGCTCCAAAAAGCACATAGCAAGAACTCCCCGAGGGGGTGAACAGGCACTGGGGAGATTATTAATTTAGATGTTTATCCAGTTTTTGGATGACTGGTTTTATAATGTGTCTCTTCTTTGTGTATGAACATGAAATATTGTTTATGTTAGACAGAAAACAGATTCAGGGCATTGCAAGCATCTCAAAATGTCTCTTCAGTACTACAGTATGTAGTAATTATGTTACCTACATTGTAACATGATCAAACTCCTTTCCCTCAGGGACATGAATGGATTCCTGGACACTGTGTTGCTGCTGTGAGTGCTCTTCAGCTGTGTTTCCTGTCCTTTGGTAGCGTACTTTTTGCACCATTATCACTGTGCTTAATGGGGGTGGCTTAAGGCCTAAGAGTGACCATTAGCTGAGCATCTGCATCTAGATATGATGTTATCCATGTAACATGGGACTAAATGGGTTTCATGGTGTTGTTTCTTTACACTTGATGGGTTACATTAAAGCTGGTACATTTCAGGCTCTGTTTGTGAATATTGTCAGTGGGTTGGAAAATCCCAGAAATCCTAATTTAGAATAGGAATAAGAGTTGGCATAATGGGCAAGGTAATTTGATTGATTACGTGATTAAGTGGGTCCCATGTTTCAAAATAATGTAGGAGTGAATAAAAGATTAACTTTCTAGCATGCCTTAACCGACCATCTGGTAAATATGACAAAAATCCAGAATGAATGATTCACTTGGTTGCAGGAACAGGTGTGTCCAAAATTATTCGTTTATTTCTGCTGCTTGTCCATGTTGCTGTCGCCTGCAGTGTTAACTCTACCATCAGGAAGTAGGACAAGGTGTGCTCATCGTCTCTGTGTGTTGACTTAGCTCACGTATTAATTGATGTCATTCTCAGTCTCGCGGACGCATTTACACCTAATGAGATATCAACTCCTCTTTTATTGACAGATAAGAATTTTGTTATGACCTACAACGACACCCATTTGGTGCCAACTACAGGTTTTCATTTGAGTTGCTTCATGCCTTGCCTATATTGACTGTAGCTAAATAATGAAATGCAAAACCAATTATCCAGATGAAAACAAAAACATCAACATTCTAAACATAGGACTGGAACCTATCTCTCCCAGATTGATTGACAGGTGTTTTTTTATACATTGTGCTGTAAATCCAGGCCCATGTTTTTAATGATCATCAATTGTGAAACGCACAAATGATTATTTCTATGGTCCCTTTTAAACCTGAAATCCTTATCTTGAGTAATGCATTCATTCCTCATTCCATTTCGCTCTATTGCAAATCATCTATTAAAAATATACAGATTTTGCACATTCATCAGTATTTGAAATATTTTGTTGTGGGTAGATGGACAGACAGACAGACAGTTCTGTATGTTGCTGCTCTAAAATTGAATGCATATGAGATGTGGGGTTAGTTAGTGAGTAGTAAAAATGAAAACTATGCTCTAATACTTTGCAATTTAATAGCACACAAAAGCCCTTTATAACCATAACTGTCCGTTTGGGCTCTGTCATAGCTATGTACAAAATAGTCCAGCAAGCCGTGATACTTCCTGTGTGACTCAAAGAGAGAGAGAGCGCGCTTCACACTGAGAAAGGCATTTTGGCCAAAAGAGCCAGCAGGATTTCTCTCTTCGTGTGATATTTACTCCTTGCAGAGATGGGAAGTCGTCATAAATGTGCAGCGTTGCTGAGAGACTGTCACTAAGCCTGTCTACTGGCTGGGTGACAAGAGGTGCAGTCGCCCTTTGTATCCATTGAATGTGAGTTCATATGCTCCTACTTCCTCATTTGGCAACAGCTTAGAGGAAATCTTGATTGAAAAAATTAAATCCATTGATTGGTGGTGTTTCAATGGATTTTCATGTTTCAGAAAGAACATTTCTTTATGCAGCCCTTGACTGAGGAGAGTGCTTAACTTGCAGCTGGGGTGTCTTTTGTTTTTTGGTATGATTTCTTGGATTTTGTGAGATAGTTTTACCTTCTGGTGATGCTTTTCATCAAGACACAAAGATTTGCCGCTTCTAAACATCAAAATGAGGAAAATAGTCAAGGAGAAATGGAGAAAGAATAATAGTAAGAGCAGACAGCGGTCATGGCCTGGAGCGAGGTGTAGAAAACTCAATAAACACGCGGCAGTGGCCTGCCCCACAGCCTTTACATCACAATAAATGCATATGTGTGTAAACAGTCAACACATGGGACAGGCATGGACCCAGGCAGAGAAACTGACTCACACACTACAACTACAACTGCAGACACACACTCACATACATACTCACACAATAAGATGCCAAGAGGCCATCGTAAACCTTCACAGTGAGCCTGAGGGGGTCTTCACACACCTAACAACAGCCTGCACAGAATCATCAGGGGATGTAATTTTTATAATAGCACTTATTGACGAGACCAGAGGCTGTTCCTCCCCAAAGGATCAGCTCCAACCCAACGTGGGCAGAGAGAGAGAGAGAACAGAAGCACTCGGGCTCAGCAGAGAGAGCAGACAGTGGGCAGCTAGAGTCATAAAAGAAATTAAATCCAACTCCGTCAAATCTTTAAATATGCTTTGCGGGAGGATGCAAAAGATACTTCTGAGATTCGCAGGATCCCTCTAAAGCTATTTAGAGAGTGGAAAGAAACTCATGTATTCCTGGTAAGCAGGTTAAGTCAGTGCTGTTTATCAAATCTAATTATTGCCCCTTGTGGAGTCATTGAGTTCAATAGGTACACACACGTCACACATGTCATCATTGATATGAACTCGTAGTAAGTGTTGCCTACACCTTATAGTATGGTAACCTTTGAATCCACAACACATCATTGAGTATAATGTGAAGGTCGTAAAGCATAAAGCCCTCATTAAGGTTAAATCATCAGTAAGCGCTCAACTATAACACACTAATAATCTTCAAACTGTAAAAGACTAACACTAAAGGGCATTATTATGTTTTCTATTGAGCTCAAAAGTCAGATGAAATCACATAGTCATGTTTAATTAAAGTATAATGTGTCACACTCAGCTTTGAATGCAAAATATGAAAGTATTAATTACACATTTACTCAAATTTCCTGAAGATTTTACCTGAATATCAGCAAAAATGTATCAGTAATTTTCCGTCCACTTTCTTACAAACAATATTCATGGTGAGATAGGACATTTTAATTGTCTTATCAACTTTGCGATATCTCTCACAAAACTTTTTGAAAATTTAGCTTCTTATTATATGCAACCAAAAGTTAAACCCTTAAAATAAAACAACACAATATAGAATTAATTAGAATATATTGAATTTCCGAACATTTCTGTACAACGCTAAATGTGCAAACATTTTTCTGGTAAATCCAGGTAAAGCCTAAGGTCCTTTGTCTTTATAAAGGAGCTAGAGGGAAGCAGAAGTAGACAACTAATATGTGGATTGTACAAATCTGGATCAGGACGATGTCTGTGATATTTTGCACACTCATTGTCATGTTCTGTAAAAGTGACAGCTGGAGGTTTCTGTGCAAGGTTGCAGACTATCCTTTTTTTGGGTTCATAAATCCTTCCAAAAATTAGGAGGATTTCATAGCCAGATTTGACCAAGGAGAAGAGAGAGAAGAAAGGATGAGAGAAGAGTAGAAAGCCGCTGGTGGTTCTGGGAAACTGCCAAATGAGCCTTATGATTCCAAATAACCCATGGGTGGGAGAGGAAGGAGGATGAATGGCTGCTGCTCCAGGGCTGCTGTGTCTGCTTTTACTGTGCTGGAGCCTGAGCTAAGATAGAGGGAGAGAGAGGGAAAGAGAGAGAGAGAGAGAGGAACACTTAAAAACAGAGTGGCAGGGTGAAAGAGAAGGGGAAGGAGAGGAAAGGGGGAGTGCTACCCCTCCAGCTATCAGTATAAGCTTAGTAGGAGGAGAAGAGGGTGGGAAGAGTGAATGTAAAGGGGAGGGGGGAGGAAAAACATGTGAGAGAGGGAGGCAGAGCAGACACAGGCCGTCTGCTTAGATTTGTAGGAAGGAAGAGAGGAGATCCTGGCATCTTATGTAGAAAGGAGGCTGGATGTTAGTAATCTGAGAGGGCCGCAGCAAGAGTGACTCTGAAGTCACTGTAAGGACACCAGTAAGGTAAGAGGCCATTTCAATAAGGTGATTTGCAGAAAATTACAAATATTCAGATATGTATACTGAATATGGAGGGGAACCTTATATTTATCCAGCCTGGCAAAAAAAAACATCATCAAAGTATGGTATCGGACCTGCGTAACCCCAGAGGGAATCATGCTCACAACACTCACCAAGTCTTGTGATCCGCACTGATGGATCGATTATTCACTGTGTTGCACTTTTTGGATGTGTTTTTGTCTGAGATAAGAAGGACATGCAAACACACACACACACACACACACAGACAGACACAGACATCCTCTCTGTGCCATACACCAGTAGCCAATGAATGAGCATCCTTGTAAACAGAGCTCAAAGCAAGCGAAGCCTCTGTCTCTGTAACGTCCCTCAGTCCACTTTCTGCTTCTCCTCTGTTCTACATTAATTCTTTAACAAGCTGCCATTATGCTTCTCACACAGATGCCTCAGATCAGTCAATCTGGCTTTGAGTGGAATGAGATAGAAATGTCTATATGGCTGAATATGACTAGTACGTTTTGGTTGGGTTTTTGTTTTTGGTGTGTATTCAATATTTAATATGAACATCTGTGAAATCTGTGGGCAAGTCAGATTATTAAAATTACATGTCTAGTGCAAACACCCAGTAACTGTTTATTGCTTTTTACTTTGAGAAACTAAGACAATTAGAAGTTTGTTTGCTATTTATCTCAATTACTATTGATGAAAGCGTTCAGCTGTCAAAACCTGTTGCCTCATGACCTTTCGCGCCAGGAAAGTGTCAGGAAATGCAACTTTTGGTGCGATGGGAAATCAAATGTGGGTGGCAGTCATGTTGAACCTAATGGTTTCTTTAAAAATAAATTGCAGTCTCACCTCAGTAGGCGACTCGTGTAGCCCACTAGATGCCATTTCTTCTGTATGGTCGTGGAGGGGGAAAGATGGTAGCAGCAGGCTGGTCTCGGGATGTTCCTATTTGCATGCACTCACCACTTCCTCTAGTTCCCTCCACATCCACAGAACAATGATGAATAGAGGACTGATGATGATGTCATCCAGCATTGCTGCCACTGATGTGAGAGGAGCCATAAATCTTCTCTTTCCAGTTCCTGAACTGACACAGAACATCCGTGGTCTCCCTGGAACTGATGGAATTGATCTGATCTGGTTTCAGTAAATTTTTCACATTTTAACTGTATTCAACTTTTCTTTGCCCGAGGGAAAAAGACAATGAGTTCTGTGACGGAGTCCATTTTTTGCTCCTTCTGCTGATCCAGCTTAGTAGCTCTCATTTTTGTGGTAGAGCAATGAACAAAAGACCCAGCATGAGTCAAACTGATGTTAACCGCCTCCCTTTTGTTGTGTGTAGTGGTTGCAGACTGTGGCTGCCAACAAGGGGTTCCACTCAATTGCAAGAAGAGTAAAAGTTACTGGATGGTTTCACTCACTTTTGGGTTTAAAATAAATTAAGAGACTGTTCTTCTGTCATAGTTAAGATCCTTATCTGTTGAACAGGATTTTTGCAGCCCCCCCAAAAAAGCAGAAAGAACAAGAAATTTTGTTAGGGTTTCATAGTTATGTTGCCATCTTGTTATAGATGTTGTTGTAAGAAATGTCCTTAATATGTAGAATTTCTTTTTCACGTTAAGCACTGGATCTGAGACATCATGAAATGGTGGCAAAACAGTTTTCACTCTGTGTGAGTCTCACACCCGTGACCAATTTGGATGATTTCCCACAAGTGTGACTGTTATCATGTCTGCGCAGATGGGACAGCCCACCCTGCAACTGTGGGTTTGGGTAATGGGAATGTGACATCAAGCCTCTCAGATCCTCTCTGTAGTATCATCATGTGTGTATCATCTGTGAGACGAACAACGGTGATGAAAAGGAGATAATCTTCCCTCACGGTGTAATTAAAATGTATTTAAATGATAATGGCAGCCCAACTATTTAATCTTGGTTAAATGTCTTTTATAGTCTGCTAATAGATCACGATTAAATAATGTGTTACAATGTTATCTAAAAGCTGAAGAGTCTAAACATCATACATGGACATAAGAGTAAAAATGTTTCATTATTGACAATCATAAAACCGATATTGAATACAGTGACATTTCAGTTTATCTGTGTCTCTAGGAAGTCTTATTGTTTCCCCCTCATTTTTTTTCAGATGTCATGGCGGCCGACTTACCGAAGCTCCAAGTTTCGAAATGTGTACGGAAAATTGGCCAACCGGGAGCACTGCTTTGACGGTATCCCCATCACCAAGAACGTCCACGACAACCACTTTTGTGCCGTCAACGCCACGTTCCTGGCCATTGTCACAGAGAGCTCCGGCGGTGGCTCTTTCATCGTTATACCAGTAACCCAGGTAAATGCTAATGTCAGACTGGTTTTTTATGTTAGTTAGTTAGTTAGTTTGTTCGTTAGCTACACTGACCAGTTTCTAAAATTAGCTCTGTAAAGTCAGAAGATACCCATGAAAACAAAAGTGTTTATACTTGCCCGAGTATGCTGACCTACTGTATATGGTTGTACTTAGCATTACTTATTGGATTGGATTTACACCATTTATTTTACATGTATAATAATCAAATTACTGTGGGTTTAATTACTACACAGCACAGAAAGATCTGAAGTTGTTGAGTTTATTAGTGTTTTCATACCAACGCAGTGCAAACACTCTAAACACAAACATTGCCACGGTGAATTGCACTTGGAACAGACACTGTTGCATGCGCTGTATTATTTCTGATTATGTGCCTAAATATTGTCATTTTTTGGCACTTAAGAGATGAAAACATTATATGGTTATTATTTTTGATATGACTATTGTGTTTTTTGCCACTCACTCCACTGTGTGACATTTTCATCGTAGGTCTTACACTTACAAATAATTTTGGGGCTTTTCCTCTTTAAAAGAGACTGCCAAAGTAATCAGGACTTCAAAAGCTTTTTGGCTGCCAAACAGAGCCGAGTCAAACTGTATTCACCAAGCCAGGTCAGCTGTCTGTGTCTTGGAGGCCAGAGGTGCATTTTACTTGACATTATCGTGAGCCATGAGCTATTCAGACATGGATGTGCGCATTCATTCTGCAGCTAATGGTATTTTTTTTATTTTGCTGTGTAATGACTCCATACTTGACCCATCCAAAGACCATACCTGGATCAATTTCCTCCATTGAAAGAGTAGCACTTCAGCATTTCCTCATGTTTCTGCTGAGTTGCTGAGTTCAGGATTAGCATCCATCACATTCAGCAGCAGTACAGGTGACAGACAGCCCGTGTGGGATGATGGTGCTGGTTCATGCAGTATCCTCTGCTTACAACAATAAAGGCCTCAACAAATTCAACCGAGTGCTTGAATTAGGCCATTGATACTATGATGAACAGTGAAAGTGATTTCTATATTTCCATAATACTGAAATGTAATACTCAAATAGTTGCAATCTTTACGAGTTATTTACATATACTGCAGATTATCTGACATAGGGTTTATGGTTTGACTCAAGGCAGTTGGAATAAAACAGTTGGAAGAAATAGAAAACGGTAAAACTATGTTATTTGTTTTTATAAGAAAGATTAATTGTACATCTTCATCTTCTCAGCCAAGAGGTCACTTCTGTGTGATGATGCAACCTCATACAGTTCCAAACACATGCTAATGAAGAAACATTTACACACACACATTTTAATGTACGCAGGCACATTCTGATAAATGAAAAGTTTGTGAAGTCAAGGCTACAATTGTGGAATGGGTTAAACAAAAGGTGTCATGGAACGCAGAATGATGTCACCAGTCACATTTGAGCCACCAGAAAATTGGTTTTTGTCCTGTTTGGTTAATGCAATTTATATGAGATGACAAAGAGATAACAAACCGACTCAAGCTTTAGCCTTGAATATTTTCAAACAAGGTTGGTAGAAATGAACAAAAAGTCAATCAAAAGTTTCCCTTAATTGTAGATAATTTCCCTTCACTTGTGAACTCATTTCCTGCTAAAACAACCCCACATCAAAATTAGCTCTTTATTTTTCCACTCGATAGACAGATAAGTCTGTCATGTGTTAGGCCAGAAGCGAGGTAAAAGTGTGGCATGACATATTACCAAGACAGCCAGCGAGACGGCCATATGGTAGCCACAAGACAATGCCATCAGCAAGTGGAAAGACTACCGCTGGCACCACATGGCACACACACCAGCCCAGAAATGGACACACAAGGTCGAAAACATCTTTCCATGGAACATAAATTGTTTGATTTGTTTTCAGACAAAGATTGTGGTGGATGTGGTCACCATTTTAGTGATATCTTTTACTTATTTTTCTGCATTGTAACATCACTCACTTTCTCTCTCACTGTCCCCCCAACAACTCTCTCTTGCAACACACACTCACCATAAAGGACAACGGCAGTTTTGAACATTTGTATGATTATTACTGTGCACCAAGCTGATATAATGTTCCTCATTTTAGCTGGTTACTAGGTTTCACATGGTTTTGGTGTAGCAACCATAGCTACCACATCAGAAACGTGATAATCCCTGTGGACTTGACATTATTGACATATAAACAACTATTCTAAAAGCATCTACACAAAAACCACAAAAACTGTAAATGAGAATAATTTACAGTTTTTGTGTTTTTAATGACATATGTGGAGTACATTGGGAAATCCAACACATAGTCTTCATGTTAATATTGCTGTACAAGGATAATATTTTGTCATGCTGTGTCTCATACTCATCCAGTTACTGAGACAGTTAGGCAGATAACTACTTACCCATCTTGTCATAAAACAGTGATCCGATGACACAGAACAGATCACCTTCATTTTCACCACAACAAGCACAACAAATTTGTGTTTAAAAAGCACCAGCAGCATGCATTAGATCGGTAATATGTGATAAAACACAGCAACAGAAAATCAGTTCAACTTAATAAGCATGACACAGCATGTTGTTAATTTAATGAGGAACGGGCAGCTGTATGGGAGAAGCTGCCAGAGAATATTTATGTCCTCATCTGCTTAGATTTACAGTCTTTGGAATCAGCAAGCAGCAGCACTGGCATGGAACTGCAGCCATAAGAAAGTGTTTCGGGAAGAAGCCCGGCACTGACAGGACGGAAAGAACACAGAAGCATCATTCAATTTCAATAATATTGGTTTATTGTTTCCATGTCATATTTACAATGGTGATTGAAAGTTACAAGCTATTAATCGATATTAATAACTTGTAATTCTGCTTTTAGAGTTGTTGTCTGGGTTGTAGTGCCTGCAGAGCATCAGTTGGAAGCATTGTTGTTAAAGATTTGTTGAGAAATTAGATCAATAAAGATCACACAGCAAAAGCAGGAGCCTCACTCTGCGGTGTGCCTGCTAAACTGGAGCCACGGGTACCTGGCCAGTAAATCTGTGTGTTACCAGACGTTCTTGTCTACGGCCCAGCTTCAAGAAATGAGTTCCAGAAAGACACTGAGGCCAGGGGTCTGCGTCGTTCTCCTCACAGTCATGCAGCTGAAAATTAGCAGCTGGTGGACAGACATAGAGGTCAACCTTAAGGTGAAATCTTACAGTGAAACAGGACAGTGTGGTTAATAGCTGAGTTTACATGCATACATGAATATGTTTGTTTTGACAGTCAAATAAATGCAAGGTGTTATGTTTTGTGGTTCAATAAAAATGAAATGTAACCACATTGTACGTTACCATGATCATATTAGGGCATTGTTTTCAGTGTAGGTGTGACTTCAAGCTGCATTCATTCCAGCTTGTATATCCATTTATATATTGTACATCTGCAGGGGATCTCCAAGGTTCAGTGAGGACAATTCTTAGCACTCACACACATTTGCACAAAGACACATAAACACAGGAGCTCACAGAGGCATGACCTGGAGCTCCTAAACAAATCTCAGAGGAAATAAAAACAGACTGAGGATTGATGCGGATTGCGGAAACATGAAACATTCATGGTATGAAAAATATTGAGAGGTTTCCATCTTCTATTTGCTGTTATGGGCCAGTGCCCCACTGTGGACACTGTAGGTAATTGCAAAAATAATGATTTACCTCACGTGTACAATCAGCAGGTCTGTGTTTGTGTGGATTTATTAAATCATCTCACTGATGTCAATGGACTTGTCACCATATGATCTTTAAAATTAATATCAATTGAGGATAGCAATAGTTGTGTTACATCATTAGTGACACAGGTTGATTCATTGCTGATAGCCACTACTAATAGTAATAAATTACTTCTATTCTATTCTCAGTTAACCTTTTATTTATGTTCAAACATATGTTAAATCGTATTACAATCTGTTATTTTCATTTGTATACTTTCACAATAGTTATCCTATAGCAGAAAATAATAAATAATATGTTTATATCTTATTGTTTCAGTCTGGCCGTCTGGACCCTCACTACCCAAAAGTGTGTGGCCATCAAGGCAATGTGTTGGATATCAAGTGGAATCCCTTCTTTGACAACATCATAGCGTCCTGCTCTGAGGACACGTCGGTAAGCGGCACATAGCTCTCTTTAACGACTGTGTTATGTCAGATACTCTAGAAAGGAAATGAATGCAGTAGTAGGAAATGAGACGATTTCAGAAGGACATGGCATGACCTCGTGACCTTGGAGACATGAAAAATACAAGTGTAAAAAGCAGGGGGTGAAGATGCCTGTTATAGGGCCACTGATTCAGTTTGTGGATATATAGCCAGAGAGCAGGTACTGGACACACGCTTGTGATTGTATTCTGTCAGGCAGCTGTTGTAGCCACCGTTCTTATGGATCAGTAGCCTAAAATGGCAAATGATAGATGTGAAATGCCTTTCAGCATGGCACAAATCCCCTTGCTTCTCAATAACTGACCGCATAAATGATATTACATAAAGAAACTATCAAATCACTATGACTAATCTCAAATGTTACAATCCATATACCAGGGTCACTGTAGGCCAGTTTATTTTTTTCTCGCAGCTGCACCTGTTATCACTGCTCTGCTGAACACAGTAAAGCCATGGTGGCACTCTGTCCTGCTTTGCACTTTAACTTGTTGAAGCATAATCTTCTGTGGTTCAACACAGAGCTTGTAGCCATAGCTGTAATCCATCCTAATCCTAATGCTGGAGGCTACATTGATAGCACAGGCTATTTTTGATCAAAGGGATCACTAACTGTGTAATGCTGATCGCAGATTGGTCCTTGTATAAAACTTGAAAAAAACATGCTGTGGCCCTTTATGAAAGCATAACAAATCCTAAATATTACAATACAATACAATATTACACACACTGCATTTTTCTTTATATGTGTGTACGTGAACATTGCAGGTGCGAATATGGGAGATCCCAGAGGGTGGCCTGAGGCGCAACATGACAGAGGCAGTACTGGAGCTGTATGGCCACAGCAGGCGGGTTGGCCTCATCGAGTGGCACCCCACCAGCAGTGGCATCCTCTTCAGCGCTGGCTACGATTATAAGGTACCAAACTGATAACTTCAGTGCAAATCAACACATTGTAGACTGGTACTGTTAAAAGGATAGCAAACTGAATTACTTGATCTTGCAGTTGGAGATATGGTCGATTTGTAAGAATCAATGCATGTCAGGAGCTGAAATGTATTTTTCTGGCGCATGGTCCTAACTCTTACATACTTAAAAGAGTAATATGGCATTTTTCTCTGTATTTACTTATGGTACGTTAGTAAGATTACATTCACAAACTGACAACATAAACACCTAAAGCACCATCGCTGTCTAACACATGCATCCAAACCCTCCTCCCAAACTGTGTCAGATCCTGATCTGGAACCTGGAGATTGGTGAGCCGGTGAAAATGATCGACTGCCACACCGATGTTATCCTCAGCATGTCCTTCAACACAGATGGCAGCCTGCTGGCCACCAGCTGTAAAGACAGGAAGTTGCGTCTGATTGAGCCTCGCTCAGGGAGAGTGCTTCAGGTCTGCAAATCAGCCCCAACTGTCAGATTGATACAAAAATATCATTCACTGTAGCACATACTGCTTCTAAGGAGAGTGTAGATTTTTTTTTACCATATGCTGTATGCAGTATATAATTATATAGCAGTATAATTCATATAATATAATACCCCATAATACATTTCACCTCTCATTTGCCAAAATCCACATTCACCCTAAATCCAGAGTCTTAACCATCGGCCCTTGACTGCATCAATTTCTTTTTTTGTCATGCAGTATTTTGATCAGATTAATTTCTATTTACAGACTGCACTTTAGAAATATTTATAACTGATTAAAGTAGCTCATTGGCTGCAGCTGCTCACTACAACTTCTTGACCTCTAAATGTTTGACCTTGCTAGCAGCAAACTGGCTGCCTGATCACAATGAAATGACTTCTGATTAGACCCATGTAACCCCACCCACATCCCCAACCCTGCTGCTCCAAGTGGAGGTGATTAGAACTGGAGGTCACAGGCAGAATGAAGGAGAAAAAGAGACGCATCATGGAAATTCTCTCCCTCAAATTTTATGAAATGTATCCCTGTGTGTTGTTTTCTGTGCTGTTTTTGTTCCGTGAGATGTTCTTTATGCTGTACAGCTGACTCGATAAATTCGGAGTGATTAGAATCTCATGGCTGCAGTGTAAAAACAGTTCCACACTCCTACACTAAATCATACTACCATGTCTTTATCTCCTGCTCCACCAGCACGCCAGTTGTAAGAACCACCGTGTAAACCGAGTGGTGTTCCTGGGCAACATGAAGCGCCTGTTGACCACAGGCGTGTCTCGCTGGAACACCCGGCAGATTGCTCTCTGGGATCAGGTTAGGCAACATATGGCTGATGCCTATAATGCCAGAGTGGGCGGGGCAAGTGTGTGTGTATGTGTGTAATTTGATTTGTGTGTGTTGTTCTTCTCAGGAGGATCTGTCCATGCCAATTGTTGAGGAGGAGATAGACGGCCTGTCAGGACTGCTGTTTCCATTCTACGATGCTGATACACACATGTTGTACCTGGCAGGAAAGGTCAGTACTGTCCCTTACTGTGTCACATCAACCACAATACACACACAAGTCAGGGATTCTGTTTGTGTGAAATGCACGTTACGTAACAGTAATGTTTCTCATATTTAAGGTCAGGTAGTATGTGTGTTCCAATCCAGATTTAACACTGAGAACCCATAATGTAAAGTTAATAAGATGATGAAGATAAAGTAAAATCCAGATTGTGGTGCCTTGGCAGGGGGACGGGAACATACGTTACTTTGAGATTATCACAGAGAAGCCCTACATCCAATACCTAACAGAGTACCGGTCCCCGGCCCCACAGAAAGGATTCGGTAAGTCATTTGTGTATAAGCACTATATGATGTTTGAGAGCTGTAGGAGATCCTTACCACTTCATTAGCAGTCATTGTGGATGGAGGAAGATGACTCACAGTGCTAATGGGCTGCCATGATACTGTTCTAACAGTGATTTAGCAATGCTGAAATGATACATGGATAAACCCGATCAAAGACAAAAGATAAAATGGAATATTCTCTTATAGTTTCATGGTGCTACCGGTTGACATTCTATCTTCTTTATATGATTCAAAGCAGCCATGAATTCCAGGAAGGGATTTCATGGGTTAAGCGAGCATGTCCTTTTGATCTCATCCTCAGGTGTGATGCCAAAGCACGGGCTGGACGTGGCAGCCTGCGAGGTGTTCCGCTTCTACAAGCTCGTCACCCTCAAGGGCGTGATTGAGCCCATTTCCATGATTGTGCCAAGGAGGGTCAGTGGCAATGAAGTTCCCTTCTATCGTAAACTACATTTATCAAACTACATTTATACTATCATAGCTAATCATTATATGCTGGTACATGAATCATTGGTATCATTGAAACAACCCCATTATAACCTAGCAGATACAGTTATTATATCCATTTTATGATATGGGGTATTGAAATTTTGTACTCTGTTAATTTGATGCTCTCTATTGAAAGCATCTGAAAATGTTTCTTTCCTGCTTTACAGTCAGACACATACCAGGAAGACATCTACCCCATGACAGCAGGAACGGAACCTTCTCTGTCTGCCAGCGAGTGGCTGAGTGGCATCGATAGAGGTAAACAAAATGACACACACACACACACACACACTGGATTGATTAATGCTCCCTCAGTGATTTACGCTGCAACATTTCAGCAGGCCAAAGATCATAACCTGTGTGTACACTATCATTATTATTCATTATCACTGGTTGGTGGTCACATGTTTGGCAAACTCAGTATGCAGATATAGAGCTTAGCTTGTCTTTAGCGTGACATTTAAAAAAAGAAATAATGCTAGTAAAGTATAATGATTACACATAATTATCTATGAACACTCTTCCTTTGTTTTGTGTTGTTCCATTGCCAGCTCCTGACACACTGCCCGCTAAACATATGGCTGGCATTGTCACTAACATGGTGCAAACTTCCACCCACAGCTATTCCCTTTATTTAGAATTATTCCTCTTGAACTGTGCTCTGATTTTTCATATCATTGGGGTCTTTAAATTACAACATCGTCGATAAATTAAAGCAAAGGTCGAGCCCATGAGGTGACAGTGTAAAAGAGTTCCTTTTGCAAGTGTTTTGTCCATCATCTCCTCTCCACTCCACTTTAAGAGTATGAGAGTATGTTCAATGTCGTTCAATCATTTGATGTCGCTATTACTTGAAAAATCCCACAACAACATAGAATTAACAAAACTGTGTGGTTGAACACATATTCACACCATAGATACTGTTATACTTGTTACTGTGTAGGTTAGTGTTGTACATATGTAAGTACACATGCTGAGTGCAGCTGTCACATTTAGTAGGATAGACATGCAGTGATGAACGGTTTAACAGGAACAGGATATATACATATAACTATATTCAAATATTCAGATATAGTCAAATTCAGTGGCAGAGTCATAATCTATGAATTCTAATATTTATATAAATATAAAATATTTCTAATAGTGTTCAGGTGGAGATTTTACTTCATACACTCTTTGAAGTGCATCACTGTAGTAATAGTAAGAGAAGCAACAAAAATAGACATGCTGTGTTCTGTAAAAATGTTTGGATAATCCATTATGGAATCAGTAGCAAGGAAAACATTAATAAAACACCTGAATAGTTTTTATTGCTCATACCTGTGAAAGCAGAG
>OMOW01038056.1:2454-29929 GCA_900312555.1 Lamprogrammus exutus
TTCAGACGTGTCCTCTTCAGATCTCTTCCACATGAAAGACCCCAGCCAGCCTTAGCGTCCAGCCAAAACCTCTGGACAGAACGGCACAATCCTAAACGTCAGACAATAGAGGCCTGTTCAAAACTGACAGACAGTCCAAAGACATTGCATGGTAATTCCTTCAAATGCAAAGAGAAAATGCACGCCAGTAAACATTTGGAAGCGTACAGAGAAAATTCTGATCTGAGAGTGCGCCATTTAAAAAGCCACCGCAACCTTCAAGCCAGCAGACTGCTGTGACTATGCCTGCAAAAGTGTGGGAATTTGTCATAAATAATGACTAATGTCAAATCAAATCCAGTTTATTAATTTATTAATTTATTATTATTACTAGTATTAGTAGTAGTAGTAGTAGTAGTAGTAGTAGTAGTAGTATTAGTATTAGTATTATAATCTACACCACAAGGTTACAGATTTCCTGGCCTACCTTCACAGTAAGGGGAAACATTGCCATGAGTATGACACACCCTGCCAGATATTACTGGAAGCTGGCTTCTCCTTGACAGGACATTCTTTGACAGCTCATACAACACATTTGAAAAGACAACAAAGACAGACAACAATAGATGCAACAATACAACAAAGCACTGCACAGGGTTCTCCTAAACAACTTCATCTCTTAGTTTTGTGGTCATTAAGGTCTTTTATCCATTAATAAGTGTCGTCTTCCTCCTCTAGTCTAGTTCTACTATACTAATCAATCATGCTGCAAAGTTGGGGCAAATTTTAATATAATGCAATGTGATTTATTTTTTTTTTGTCTTACATGCCAGCAAAAGTAATTTTTAAACAGCTGCAATGTCATAAGCAATAAAGTCAATTTATAGCCAGGGTGTTGCTGGGCTAGTGTGAGAAACCCACAGAATGGTAGAATACTGACATCTAGTGGACAAGAGGATATTCCCCTAACACAGTTGGCTGAGCTGGGCAGGTGAGTGTGATCGTTGGTTGTATTCTGGGTACATCTGGATGATTAATGATGAGCCTTTAGACGATCTGCATGCATAATGAATGAGCAATAAAGCCAGAGTCAGCTCGAGTTTATCACAAAAAAACAGCATCAGGATACTTGTGTCTACATGGGTGATTGCTATAGTACACTTTAATTCTAATAATTAATGTTTATTCTTCTTCTTCTTATTGTTTATTGTATCTAATCATTATTATTATATACCTTTCTGCCTCAGGATTAGAAACAGCAGCCTTCCAGTCACAGCCTGTTTGAAGCTGTCTCTGAGTGCCACAGCAGCAATCCGAGACTGCAGTCCGCTCAGTGCTGTTAATGTCAGCAGTGCAAGCGTTTCTCATTAGGAGCTGGAGAAAAGGACACACACTCTTTAATGCCGCCGGCCCTCCACATTTAGAGAAATAACTCAATATTTTCTCCCTCTTATTAGCCTAGACTGACCGGTTCATAAGGATTCAGGTGGAGTCTCAAATCAAATTGGAGGCCACGTGTGAAATGGCTTATTGGGTTATCTTGTTGGTGGGAGGCATGGTCGCCTATACAAAACTCCGCTGCCACCGTGCGTGATATTTTGGTCATCAGGGGACAACAAAGCCTCTCTCTAGCCATTCAATTCACTTCACATGTCCGCTTCGCATTAGTCGTTGGGTTCGTTCACCTTAACCCGATCAGCCTTCAAACGGAGGTGACTGGCAAATGTGTGAGTGTTGCGAAGAAAGCTGCACCGTGGAGATTGGACCACATTTGGTTTCCTCCAAAGGCAATTTGTCATTGTTCCACCAAAATGAACCCAGCATGAGAGAGAATATAGAGGAGGGAAAGGGGCAAAGGGTGGAGTAAACAAAACTATTTGTGCTGTGTTCTGCTGCCCTCTATTCACTTTCCTTTCGCTTGGGTCATGGCTGGTGGCATTGAGTGGCATTTATCAACAGGAAGTGAGACAATAATGCTCAGAGACAAATTATATTATTTTTATCCACTTCTGTCTTGATCCTGCTGCCTGGAATCATACTTTTCCATTATTTTTGCCACCTTTCCTTTATGGAGGGACATGAGTCACGTCCCTTTCCAACCACTGAAACTCACCAGGGAACCTTACTATTAAGGGTGCTTTATCCCGGTGTGTGTGTTGCTGTAGCTCTTTTAGTCGACCACTATTCCCAACCTCTCCTCTCTGTTTGAATGTATGCGCATGTTTGTTTATTTAAAAAAAAAAAAAAAAGCTCTACACATTTGGAAAGCCATTCCATTCATGCCACATTTTATCAAAATATTCTTACACAAGAAAACAAATGAGGATGACATCTTCTGCCTTTTCATTTTCCAGAATGCCTCCACTGCTGTTGCATGCACTGAAAGGGACAAGGTCTAATTAACTTTTCAAGGGCTTCGGCGATGAGGAAAAACACATCTTATTCACGTTCCTCCGGGGATTGAGTCCCTCCTCGGTTTATGAGACCACTCAATCCTGAGACATCAGTCCCACACGTCCCAGAGACGCTGCGCTTGAAATGAAGCCGTGTGAAGAGTCCAGGCAGGCCTCAGATTTAAGTGGGCACCAAAACAGTGAATAAAGATCACAATATGAAAATGTATCATTAGGCTTCTTAACCTGGCAGGAGCAAGGAACATGAGTGTAATTGGCCGCACAAGTCACTGTCTCCTCATCCCGTGTCATGATAGCGGGATAATCTAGTTTATTCCTTCCATAAGGTCTACGGAGCTACACATTTAATTTCCTTTACATATTCTAATCTAAGAATAGTACAGTTATGAATGTACTATCCCTGCATTAAATCCTACCTTTATGAAGCCGATAATGTTCAGGTTTTGCTGACGGTGTGTCAGAGAGCAGATGTATTCAATCCTGAGGTAATTTTTCAGGTTCAAGTGGTGGTGGTGTGCAAGACTGCATTGTATCAAGGTGCACCTAATGTTTTGTCCACCCTCCATTTACACATAAAAGGCCTGCATAATATTAGAAACCACTCCACGTAATGTTGTGCAGCACAAGACAGCCTCAGAAATGGCCGATAATTTGAATCCGTGCCTCTCACATTGTTGACAAAAACTGGACATAAGCTTCACAAAGCGATTTAGTTTATTGTACAGCTATTGCACTGGGTTGCATTAGATTGTACAGGAAAAAACAATAAAGCGGAGACTGCCAATAGTCATCAGAAAAGCCTCCTTTGATGATGCACTCCTCAAACACAGCAGCGAGAATATGAGTCTGTATAACTTCTTCAAAGCCCATTATAATACAGTGGTAATGCATGAGCACAATATGCAAATTAAATCTTTGAATGTCTAAATTCAATCCTGCATTACTAAATAGTTGAACCTCTTTAGCTGTCCAGCGGTCGGTCGTGTGTTAACTCAGAGACGCCTCCTAATTTCTTGCCAGGACAGAATGGTTCTCAGCGATGTGAGAATTTCTGTAACATTTAGAAAGAAAAAGGGTTGTAACCATTCAGGCAGTGAGATGAATTCACTTTCCATTTAAATTTCTGGCTTATTCATTATAATGACCGTCAAGGAATCGTTGACAGGCACATGTCAAACTGCACTTGTGTTGAAACAAGTACAAAAGGGGCATTTGGCTCACACTTTTCATAAACCATAAGACAAAAAGTTTGGTTTGTGTTTCGAAGGCTTATGGAGGCAATTCCTGCTGAGATAATGCGAGCATTCCCAAAGGTTTTTCAGTCAAATATGCCTGCTATAGCTGGAAGTCATATGCTATGTGTATTGTGTTGTTGTACTGTTTTCTGTTGTATTGTTACCCTGCATTGTGTGGAGCTTGCATTCAAGAAATGTCACTCATATTATATGTGTATAATTATGACGTGACAATAAAATTGAATTGAATTGAATAGAATATTATCTATAGATTCTGACTCTGCACTGTACATGTTGAGCCTCCTGACAACGTGCTTCTAGAAAATTAAAGTAATTCTGTGTGTCTCAATCGCTTGTAGTTGTACCATCAGTCGTCCTCGAAGTGCCCCCTGGGGAGTACACCAGGTGAATGTGGACATTTCTGTGAAGAATCAAAACTATTGAAATCTATGGACACTTATAAAGTTGAAGTCATTGAGATAGATATTTAAAGTTTAATTATTAGTCTTTTTAAAAATAAGAATGAGATATTTTTTTATTGAAATTTTGAGGTGGTACTTGTATCTGTAGGCCTTTGTTATCCAAAAATAAAACGGGGATGTGTTTCAGTTGTTTTAAGTTAAAAGCTTAATTAAGCTTTGTATGAACCATTGTCTTGTGTTCAGTCACAGAGCTGGGGGCTCTTTCACTGGGAAACAAGTTGGTGAATCATAGCAAAGAAAATTTGCTACTGATTCACTGGTGCACAAGGTGAAATTTGACCTTAGAGAAATATTTCTGGTTTTTCAATAAATCCTTAGAGCAGAGAGCCTAGAGGTTGTCTAAAGTCAAAATTATAGCATTCTGTCGAGGACAAGGGCACAACCCAAAGAGAGTAACGTCTCAGCACCAGCCTTGGTGTTCTTACGCCAGAGAGGAATGAATTATTGTGTTCTATAAAAGTTTAATGGGGTTTCAGGAGGACTAATATATAAAAGGAGAGCTTCCAGACTGTGCTGCTCTGCCCCGGTCCCTCCTTTATTACTCCCTCTTCTCTCCTCTCTGACAGGGTTTGCTGGGCAGAGAGCTGCCAAACGAATGGCTGACTGGACACAATGTTTCATGGTTTGGGAATTTGATTGATCAGCTGCAGCGCATTAAATCATATGGAAATTATATTAGAAAACAACTAAGCACATCTCCTACTGCCATAGCACGATAGCAAAGACAGCTGTATTAGTATATCATAATACAGCACTAAGTGTAATTTGCAGTGTTGGATACCTTGAAGCTGTACTTAAGTAAAAGTAGAGATATCTCATTCAGGAATGACTTTGTCTTTTTTCTCGAAACAGTACGATTTACAATAACATTTTGACCTTTTTTGTCAAGCTTTTACGACTTTATTCCCAAAATCTCTTTTGTATCTCTTTTTTCAGCAGTTGCCCTAATAGTAAAATAAATAAATAAATAGTAATAAGTGAAAGATATAAATAAATAATACATAAATTTAATAAAAAGTGAATATATGCAAATATATAAATACTCCAAAAAAGTAGTAAAAATTCTCCCTAAGAGTACTGTATAAAGTATTTTTAGTTCACACTACTGGTAATTAATAGATTTTGGTGCATGAAAACCCAATTTCAGTCGTCCAAACTTTGCATGTGACTTGAAATGACACAAAATGATCTATTGTAAAGTAAAGTCATTTGGTTTTACATCACAGGCCAGTGTCTACGAGGGATTATAGTTTCACTTTTGCTCCATAGATGCTGCCATTTAGAATTGCTGAGGTCAATTGAGGAAATTACACACGTTTAATCTTTTATGAGTGATGGGAGGATAGAAATGGAGACATCTGCATAATTATATGTAACCATTGGACTCTTTTTATTCTCTGTCTTTATTCCCTATGCCACAGTGATCATAGTTTTGGGTTTCCATACTTAGTGATGATGCACAGTGCTGCTGGGTGGTTACATATCTGAAACTGCTGGTAGCACTTTTTCTTTTCACTTTTTTACAATGAAAGACCTCGCCTGCAAGGTTAGTATTCAGAGAGTAATAAAGAGGAGCTCTGATCAATTATAATTATTCAGAAAGCACTTGAAGAGAAACTGAAATAAAATGAAGCTTTTTACTTTGACACCATATTGAAATGTGTAAATAGAGATGTAGCTATAAATCCATGTTATAAAACTACAACACCCACATTCAAAATCTGATCAAACCAGCTCTGTAACCCCCAAAATGCAACAGAGAAACTACATATCAGGTCATTATGGTGGCATAATAGTTGTAATTAAGCTACACATTTTATGGACCAATTATTCTGGTGAATGCTTAATATAAATAAATAAATCTATGTGTGATATGAGTTGATGTCAGATTATCTTGAGAGCATTTACTTTTATATGTGGTCATAAACTGTCAAATGTGGCTATCAATTGATGTGACTTGTACTCGGTCTAAAGCAGCACATAGAACCATCGAGTCAGTTTTTATGGACACTAATGAAAAGTCGATACAGGGGGGCCGACAGTATTAAAGTCTATGGATTTTGTCTTTACGCACACTGATTTCCAGAAAATCCACTGGAAAACCTGGGAGTCGCTGACGTCAATGGATCCAAAAAGTCTGCACAGATTTTGACCATATTTCACTTAAAACAAGTTAGACTCATTGATTATTTAAAGTGTTAACGCTTTACACAGTACGCCATAATGAAAACCACACCTGTGGTCAACCAAGCTATGCACCGTAGCAACCCCACACAAACCAGAGGACTGCACAAGAAAAAAGAATAATTTTCTGATTATCTCATTGTTCCAGTCGAGATTTAATAAAAAATGTTTTAGTAGCAGAGTAGCCTCATTTGGGAAACATGACTTTAAATATTGTACTGTAAATATACAGTGTACATACAGCATACGCATGAGAGCGAGCACAGCTTCATTTTTAGATCACTTAACGCCTTAAAACACAATAAAGACATTAATTTAATAACAATAATGACAATAATAATAACATTTGTGCGATGTGACTGTAGAGTGTAAAGAGTTTATCAGAGATAGTTACCTGGTTTTCTTATTTTTTTAAACCGACTAAGCATAACCAGTAAAGTTGCAGAAATAGTGCATCACCAGTACTAAATTATGAATTTTTATAGTGGCACGTTATGTTACACAGAGAGGTAATTCTGAAAATACACAGCAGAGTTAGGGTATGCAAGACTCCCAAGAGTCTTCAGAGCAGTTTCCATGATAAATGCAAACAGGCAGGAGCAGGGAAAAACCACACATTTGAGATCCTTCTCAAATCTAAAGCCACAAAGTTAAGTTGCCACATGGAACTCTATTATAACTCTGCATCTTTTATATCTTACATCAGCAGCTACTCTATTTACTGTGAAATACAACTAAGTATGGCGAAGAGCAACAACACAGCAGTTGTTCTATGATAAAACGCTAGAATCTATTTCAGTTTTATTGTCCACTGGAGTCCCTTTGGCTCCATCGCCGAGTGTTTCTTGCTCTACGAAACTGCTGCACTATCAGCATTTTATCTTTTTTCCAGATGAAGCACCTTGAACCACTCACACAAAAATGATTTAAAAGTACAGCAAGGGTAACATATGGCTGCAGAGGGAGAGTGCAAGACTCTGCATCCTTGAAATTAGAACCAAAAACCCTTAAGAGCATCCTGTACCTCTCTCTCTCTTATGTATACTTCTAGAGCTTCATATGTGTTTACCAGTTACAAATACACAAGGACGGGAATAAGGCAATACAAGGCTGAAAATACTAAAGTAATACTGCCCAAAATATATTTTCATTTCTGCATTAAATACACTCAGCTGCCTTTTCCTCTTTGTTTATAAGAAAATGAGAGGACGAGAGGCGGCACACAACATATAGCAATAAAAACAATAACAACAACATCACATATTTTGCAAGTGTGGACAGTACGGTTGTATCTGGCCGAGTGCATATCTGCATTTTTATTTTTTTTTACATTGACCTGGCCTTTAAATATTCCTTTTAATGAATTCTTAGAAGCAGCTAGTTAAACCACAATGCCCTGCACCCTCAATACATAAACACTATCCATCCTATGCATTTAGGTGGTGCAGGTATCTAGACCATGGCGATGGATACACCAGTGTCATAGTGTCCCTTCAGCTGGATTATCCTGGCAGCCAGCATTAGCAGCAGCCCAGTGGCTACCTCCAAACTGTAGGACAGCCAGGCCATGGCCAAGGACCAGCCGAATGACACATCCACGTGGGCAAGGTTCTCCGGAGTAACGACCTTCTGGAACTCCTCCATGGCCTGGTGAGAGTATCGGATGTAGATGCTGGCCCCAGAAAGCGTAAAAAGGCCTGTTGGTGCACAGATCCAAACAGACAGATGGCATCAGTGGAAAAACAAAAATATTCAGATTTCGATAACTGCCTGTTACATTATTTGGATCTGGAAACATTTCTGTTCATTCCAATTAAGAAGCACTTGAGCTGCTTAGTCACCCACCATGATGTATCGCACAGAAATCATTTCCCCAGTGAGGTCATTAGGCTAATTAGTTCATAATAATAATAATAATAATCAATCAAACCTATTTGTCTTCACATAACAAAGAGTGCATGTTAGGTCATTCAAGTGATACTCCAGCGATTTTACAATATTTAATTTCAAGTCCTTTTTGTGCAAAATAGATCACTGCATTATGGAGATATTTGGCGTTCACTTACCTGGTCCGTAAGCCTTTGATTGGACTCTGTGCTAAACAAAAAGCCTCTATAAGCTACCCTACATGAAGTTTAGTTGGATACTAATATGCTCACCATTGCCTCAGAGAGTTTTCCTACATTTCACTCTGAAACATCTGTATTTTTCATGTTAAGTACCTGAGAGAATGTTGTGGAGAAAAAAAGCACTCAAAGAAATTTGGTTTTACGCAACGTTATTGTGCTGCTGAAGAAATAGCACAGGGATCCATAAGGGTCTGTTCAAAGGCCTGCAGACCTGGTGAGTGAACGCCAAATAACTCCAGAATGCTGCAGCTTACAAAAGAGCATTGTCTGTGACCATTCAGAAGTCAATTACCTGAAAATCATGAAATTATGTAAAATCCCTTCAATATGAAACAACTAGTGTAATCTGAAATCATAATAAGGATACACTGGATATACAGTACATACACTGCAGGAGGAGCCCGGTATTTGCTGTAAGTATGAAGTTTTTCATGTACTGTTTTTGAAATACTGATATAAAGTAATATGGGAGTGAATGACCACTGCTCATCTGTTCATGCCTCCATCCATTCTTTCACCCACTTTATCCTGTGTTAGCCTGTTCCAGCATTCACGCCTGCACTGGTCTCCAGTCTATTACAGAAACCACATGCACTCTCGCAGCCACGCCTGCAGACAATTTTCAGTCCACCTAACCTGCATGTCTTTGGACTGTGGGAGGAAACTGGAGTACCTGGAGGAAACAAATTGCACACTGAAAGGATCCAGAAGGCCCAGTGAGGCGGCAGTGCAAATTGCTGTGTTATTGCTGTTACCCGTGTGGTTTCCTCAAACTGACCTTTAGAGAGACACCGTGGAAGGCAGAATGGAGCGGTAATTCATTTGAGAAAGTTTAACGTACAGCAATTCATCCATGAACAGGGCAGATGAGCAGCATGATCAGAGAATGCTTACAAAGAGTGCTGTGAGCTTTGATGACTAAACCATGAATGACTGAAAATCCTCCACTGGTGAATAATAATAATGTGCTGTGTGACAGAACAACTCTCCAGCATGTCAGATAACATTAAGATGCTTTGAAATGCATTTGTGCTGCTCACATGCTGTGACACAAACTATGTAGAACAGCAAAACAGCATTTAACAAATGTCATGAAGAAAGGCACAGGATCTGCACTTAACAGGAGTTGTTGAGCTTGGCATCCATACTAATTCACTGCAGCCTGTCCTCTAACCTACCCTTGGAAGCGATCAAGCAAAAGGACCCTTTGAGCAACAATAATGTACTGCAAATCATTGTCATTGCCTCGAAGACCCCTATAACAGCAATATGGTCCAGGAAGGAATTGTGGGTAGGAAAAAGGGTCAGATTGCAGACATTCAATTTTTATATCCAATCCCCTGTGTACAGTCGTCTGTGTAGTGTGACTTGTACAGTTACCTCACACTAAATGTAAGGTCGTATTTGTTCCTGCATCAGCATCACAAACTAAACATTGATCGCGCTTGGCTATCAGAGTTACCGTTCGTTAGATTACGTGTACTTTTTAAACGGCAATGTACATATGACACCTGAGAAGAACCAAACTCTCAGAAATGGTTGCTAAGGTATTAACTAAGACCAAAAAAAAAGAAGAACAAAAGACCTACCTGTGTGTTTGTGGAATACCAGAAGTGGTGTTGGAAGCTGAAGTCTTTAGTTGCCTGTGAGCCTTTTGATGTCGAGATGTGGATAGAACAGTGGTAAAAGGCGTGAAATTGGCTGTCTCTTTTCTGATGTTGTGCCTGTCAGTGGTGATGGGAAATGAATGCTATAGTGTATAAAATGAGTTTTTACTTCTGTGATGGATGCCTCTCTTGCTTGAAAACAGTTTAAAGCGAAATGTAAATTTGCAAATGTAAATCTGATCTAATCCAGTACTGTGTTTGATGGATATTCTGAGTGCTCAGCAGCTCAACAGTCATAGGGACAAAAAGCAATCAGGTTGATTCAGTATTGCTGATGGAAGAGCGTCCTTATCCTGCCAGTTGGGATTCTAGCCTGTACACTGAGTATCCTCCATGTAGAACAAAAACCAGAAATATATTTCCGCTAAAAGAGGCTCCAGCTTCATTCAATGGGGTTTGATACTGAGCTTCAGCTTTGAGCTTCCCCTTCTGTGGAACGTGTCGTCTATGTTTGTGTGGACAGGTACAAAAAGGAATGATTTCAAGGATGAGGATGTCAATAGCACAGGCTGTGTGAATGCATTGGTGTCACGGGTGGCCTTAGGCCTGTTAGGCAACCTTTCAGATTTGGTATTATTAATATTCCAAACTTCAATGTTCCATCAAATGTCAAGGTTATGCATCAGTATGACGAAGCAGATTAAATATCTGTTCCATGTTGATACGTGGTAATCTCATTAAATATCAAATGCAGGCTCAAAAGTGAAATAAGCTACATTCCATATGTGTGCAAACGGAAATTCTATGTAGTTAATGCTTACGTATGACATGACAGCGGGCCTGCTGAGCTCTGATTGAGGTCAGATCCAATCTTCTAATCAAGGACTCGCTCCTCTTTAGTTATGTG
The DNA here is from genome assembly GCA_900312555.1 of Lamprogrammus exutus. Taxonomy (NCBI): domain Eukaryota; kingdom Metazoa; phylum Chordata; class Actinopteri; order Ophidiiformes; family Ophidiidae; genus Lamprogrammus; species Lamprogrammus exutus. The sequence continues at coordinate 13,392 of OMOW01038056.1, forward strand.
CAACTCCATCCGCAGCAGCAATCATGCCACACTGAGGTCGATACTGTTAATTATGCCCATACCCAGAGTGACCATGTTTGGCAGTTTGGTGCTCAAAATGCACGATCGGGCTCCTAAGGACAAAACAAAATGACTTATTTTTGCCATTTGAGGACTGAGTGAAAAAGGAAAAAAAAGCGTCAGGTGTTACCATACAATTTGTTGTACTTTTCTTCTCAAATTTTATGTGCAACATTTTATTTTTTGGTTCTTAATTCATTTCCTTTTCTTTGTTTTTAAAGGAGCTAGCTGAGGTGGTTCGGGCATCTAATCAGGAAGCCTCTTGGGAGGTGTTCCAGGCACGTCCAACCAGGGCAGGTCCAGAATATGCTGGAGTGATTAGATTTCCCATCTGGCCTGGGAAAGTCTTGGAATCCCCCAGAACGAGCAGGAGAATGTGGCCAGGGAGAGGAACGTCTGGGCTGCTTTGCTTTACCATGCTGCCTCTGCAAACCTGAACTTGGATAAGCGGTGGCAAATGGATGGATGGATTTTTCTTTTTTTACATGGAATCATTACAACAGTGAATGTCAAACTTTTAGAACCAAGAACCATCTCTGATCAAACCAAAAGGTTTAAGTACCTCCTCTGCAGCAATTGTACTATTTATGGCTGTACTATTAAATATTTAAACAATTAAAAAAAATCCCACTTCATACCCATTTGATTTGTGAACAGTTTCCATAGATTTAAATTATTTTGGCTCTGGCATACCACGAGAGGGCAGTTGAAGTACCACTCGAGGTACACATCCCCCAGTTTTAGAACCACTGCATTAGAGAGCACTGCACACTGAGGGCCCTCTCACTCTAATATAAAGAAGTTTTCACCTGAATCTTTGGGTTTTCTTCTTTCTCTATTTAAACTGTTACTGGTTTCAAAAGTATTTTTCTAATCAACTGAAAGAGCACATGAAGAACTTTCCAAGGTAAAAGTCTATTTTGTTAAAAAATATCCCACTTTCACACTGGAAATTGACAAAACAGTTATGTTTTTCTATGTCAAAGCAGCATGACATTCTGTCACACAAAACTGCCATTCCTGCATCTGATGACTGATGTCTCAAGTCAATCACAGGCTACTCAAGACAGCACTGACAAACAGCAGAGGAGTGCAGCACAATACAATTCCAACACTTTCCCAGCTTTCTGTCACCATAAAAACTCTCATTTCTACCAAGTGCGTTTGAAGCCAAACTGCCTGAGCTCATTATCTAACTCACCCCCATTAAGCTGAATGAGATTTTTAATGTCCAAATAGAGATATTTAATATGTGGCTCTTTGTCTACGGCAGACTTCACCAGCCAACTGCAAGATTTAATATTTGCACAGCACTGATCGCTGTTCTCTCAGTGCTTATCAGTGAGGTTCAGTACTAATGTCTGCAAAGGCTGAAATGAGGCTCTAGCAGCTGCCTTGAATCTGCGTTAACGGTGAAAATTAGATTTCACAAGGTTCTCCAGGTGTAGCTCACACACTCACACCTTCACACACACAGACACACACAAATGCACCTGCAAGCACTGTATATAAGGTGGCCCCAATGCTTTGCTGTTGCATTAAACATGTTATTTACACAGTGTGACTTAAAAATCCATGTGTCTGCGATCTCACAGAAAAACACTTTTAATTCTCTGTGGACTTACTGCAGATGAGAACGTAGGATGCTGATCCAGCCAGCAAATTGGAACTGTGAGCCAATGAGCTAACAAGCCCAAAAATCCATCCAAATACCAGCAGGACCAGGCTGAGGGGCAACAAGATCACCACCACTTTGTGCAAGCCTGCAAACACAGCATGCACACAAAGAACACGTATTCGTTATTATGCTTTAAGGTTTAAAGCTCTATACTGACTGAGTGATTTAGCAGACAATCTATATTTAACGTAGCCCTGTTCAACATTACTGCTGATCAAAGCAAACATTTTAAATGAATTTATACCTTCACGGAAGCCACATTTTAACATTTGTGATAATAAAGAATAAAAAACAAACTGCAGAGATTTGAAACTTGCTTGAAATGCTTCGGCTTCATCACACTGAACATTATGTTCTCAAAGTAACATTACTGTCATGTGGACTGTTTCTCACTATTGTTGTCTTCAATGGCATATATTCTTTTCAATGCACTGAACAAATCGTACAATATCTGTTCTGTCTTTGTTTGTTTCCATTGTGGATCCAATTTTCAAGCATCGTGGCACATCAATGTAAAGATTTTTGGACCAGATTATCCTTTTCAAGAAAGTACAACTACCACTCACCAAGAAGGTTCTTTTCTACCTCTGACAGGCTGGACATATTTGCTGTGAAAGAGGGGATGATGGAACTCCTGTTTTCTCCTGAAAATGCCAAGTGAAAAGGTTACACATGACAGAAAGCACCGACGGCTCTGTAGGACTCTGCAAATGGCTCCTTTGGTCACAGACTTGTGCAAACATGTATACTTGTAGAGACCACTGTAACACACTGTACAGGCGAATTGTTCTCTCTAGTAAACTTCTTTGCCATGATAGATTACCATATTACCTTAGGCCTAACTTCTGCATCAAGTATGATTTCCAATAACAATAACATTCTGGCTTCCAGTGTGACACAGGTGGACACTATTGGAGCGCCACGACCTTGTGATATCTCTTTATTTAGCTGTTACTGTGTGAACTGTCGGTGTCTGGGGCAACACACTGGGCACCTCTGGCTGCTCAAGATGAGCAGAATTCAGGCAGATTACATTGCAGCTGTGCTGAAAAACACCTTTTATTAACAGTCTGCCAGTTTCCTATAGCTCACTGTAGGAGCTGATGCAGACAGGTGTGAACACATTTTCTACGGTTATTACTTCAGAAGAAGAAAAGAACTGCAGTATGTCTTAAACTGTGAATCTCAATTCTGAGTTGTTATGGCACATTTGAGCAACCTGTGTGGTTCATCATCTTCACTGAATGAGTCAAAGAATTTTAATGAGGGTTTATTAAGAATACAGCCCTGTCCCATGGACAAGTACATTTATTTCTCTAAATACTAAAGCAGGACAACCAGAGTCACAAAGCTGAGATTCACGGCAGCAGTTCTGCACCTGCGCTCCCTACTATCAGTGATGAGAAATAAATCAAGAGCAGTAAGTGTCTGCTGTGGCTGTGGGTTACTAATAGTAAACGCAGCAACATCAAAGGCCGCCATCCATCATCAGTGGGTGAACAAAATGAAATTAAACACTAACATGCAATCTAGTGTTGATCAATAAAACTCAACATTTCATTTCCCACACCTCAGATATTATCGATGCTTGTGCTACGTCAAAACGATCATGAATTACAAGTATGGAACCAATTTTGACGACACATGCAGAGCGTTTGCGCCCAACAGTGCTGATGCCTCATTAAACTGGCAAAATGAAAATAGAATAGAAGAGCGTTTTGAGAAACAGCGTGTCTCCAAGTTATTCTGCGGCTGTTTGCTCACATTTATGAGGCAAAGGAAGGCAGCTCATGGCACCATGCTGAGACACATACGCTCTGAATTTTAAGTATTTTCTACATATATGCAAAAACACACAAACTTGTTACTATAACCATTATACGCCCTTAGATGAGTTCACATACCTTCAATGATTCTCCACAATCCAGAGTGGGAACTCAGGTCGTCTGAACCTGTGTAGTTTGGACTATTCACATCGATAATGTACCAGTAATCTGTTCCAATTGCCACGGCCAGAAGGCTAAAACTGAGCAAACCCGTAAATCCAGCAGCAAGAACCACCGATCCGTACCTCATCGTACAGTCCACACGCAAAGCGCACTGTATTCTCTCTACTTTTCTATTTTCTACACTGTGGTCAGAATCAGCGCTCCATGGTGCGAAACGCGTAAAAGCTCTCCAGCTGGGTCCTTCGCTGTAAAGTGCTGGATCTCCATGGCCCCCACGGTCTTAAAATGTAGTTTGAAATGGAAAATGACAACGGGAAAAAAAATGCACATTCAATTAATTCGACCCCCGTTTACTTTAAAAAGACATTAAGAATACAAAAAGAGACGCGTCCTCCTCGGTGCCACCATATAATCACACACTGACGGCGGAGTGTGCCTGACAGTGGCTGTTGCGCTCCAAATTATTTATCCACCGTGTCAGTTAATCAAAAGTAAAACACAACATTTCCTGTTCTGCCTCCCAAAATAAAACTCTTGCACGTATCGGCAAAGTTTTTAACTTTATTCTTTAGATATGAAATTGCCCCGTTTTCGGTTTTTATTTCAGGCTTGACTGTTTGAACTCCGTGTGTTTTTAACAGCGTGTCCTCCTCATTTTCAGGTAAAACAACTAGACACAAGATTGAATAAAGGCAATAGAATATTGAATATAGGGCGATTCTCACTGTGCATTGAATAACATAAACGTAATTGTCTAGTCACTAAGGTTTTGTAATAATTTCGCATCAGATGCTAGACAGTTTATATCAGTTAAAGTTTATAGCAGCTAGCATACCTATGCTCAGAAATTGCTAAACTGTCATATCAGCGGAGTCCTGAACGTGGCGCAATTAGGACTATGTTGGATAATTTACGTTGTACGTCCTCAAAGCGTTATTTCTCCCACCCGTGTTCCGACAAGAAGGCGGCAATTCAAAAGTCTTAAGCCAATACGGAAAAACGAACAAGAACTATGTCTTCTTCGTCCCGGAAGTAAGAAATCTTACGAAGTTAATACATTTTTAAGGTAAGGGTTATGGTTGTGGTTAGAGGTTTGCCCTTGGGTTATGTAGCTATAACTTACATCTATAAGGCCATATTCGTACAAAATTAAAAAGTACAACATGTTGGTGTCGTGTGGTAATGTTTGCCCAATCACATCCTTGTGGTCGGAGTACAGGTGGGGAAAAAAAATCACGCTCTGCAAAATAACGAGGTAGTGTGAAGCATGTTGAGTACTAAAAGACGAGATGGAAGACAAAAAGTGTTGTAGAAAACACATGGAAATGATAAGAAAATATTTAGATGATTTTGCAGAGGGTAAAGGCTTTTTTTATGATATTACACAACACAGATAGATAAAGACGGATGAGAAGTGTTGGAGCAGAAACTACTACTATGTAGTTGTAAATCATGGCAAACATTTGCTTGGGGGAAACAAGGAATCTGGCTGATTATTCCAGTCAGTTTTTGCAGTTAATCGAGCAGATAATGGAGATGGCAGGTGTTCACTCATTGGCATTGTATGAACACCATTAATTCCACAAAGCCCAAAGTTAAATACTTGCACATTAAAAACCCAGAGATTCAAAAACTACTAGCCTGGGAACTATTCTTTACCTGTGATTATGTCCATTTGCATGCAAATTTATTCATCTCATCAAATAGAAGAAGAGACGAATTGTTCAAGTGCACTTGATCACTGCAATTTTCAAGCTAAACCCCGTGTGACCCATTTTGTTGTTAATTCGCTCTCCAACTCCATCATAGCCATGACAGGTGACCTCCCTGTGATCAAATAGAATCTTTGGATCATTCCTCGTCTTGACAGAGAGGGCTGTTAAATATCACACCCGTCAGTTACGCTTGTCCATTTAACACCATCATATTTTAGTCGTATGTGTCTGTTTCTTAGATAGCAGGATATATCAAATATACTTACCAGATTTCAGTGAAGGATTGGGTCAAGTTAACCTGTGTGTGTGTGTGTGTGATTTTTAAAATGCCCGGCTTCTGTTTAATCATTGCACAGGTTTTCTGGTTCTCCTTTGTATTTATGTAAAGCGATAGGTTACGATTATAGGAATAGGAGCGTGATGGGTGACTTCTACCCTGGTCAGGTGTATAATGGATAGTTGTGTGGCACCGCTGTCTTCTGTCTGCAGACAAGACAAGATAATAGTTTCTGACAAAAAAAATTGATACTTTGCAGAGGCCAGTGACATGAAAACGAAATGACATGGTTTGAACCCTTGTGGTGTGGTGCGGGGAAAACTTCCCAAAACACAAATGACTGTAGTTCTCACTGCAAATGTCTGGTTAGTGGTGAACATGCAGCATGCCGCTCTGCGAATAATTTCCTCAACGAAGCATTCAAATGAACATATAAATGCATACCTATGTTCATTGTTGATGCTGGTTCCATCCAACGATGCCTATGTCATGTTCTGATTTCTGTCTTTGAAAGTGACAGGTGGTTATGTTGTACCAGGATTGTGTTCTTCTTCTGTTGCACATATTTGCACGTGTTGCCAACAGTGTTCACCCACAAACTAGTGATTAGAGTTGAACTTCTGACATGGCACAGTGGAATCCTTTTGGACACGTTGGTAACAAAATCGAATCTGTTTCTAGCAGATTCGTGTGAAGAATACAATGGAAATGCCTCCAGTCACAGAAACGTACACTGCCAGAGGAAGAGGCGAGCTTTGTGTCATGAACCAACAGAGGAACAGAAGGTAGGAAAGGAAACGGCATAAATGAGTTGCTGCTTGGTTTTACGAAACAGAACCATTTCTTCCTGTTGATGAGTGTGTACTTACTGACTCATATGCAACGTGTCAGTCTCAGAACAAGCAGAAAATCACATCCAATTTCACATTCTGTCATTGTGTCATTGAGGTATATATTGGGGTTTTTTGTATTTTTATATTGATGAAAAACAGTAATAACAAAACATCTAGGTGTGAATTAGATGATAAAAATAGTTTATTGGTTTTTTCTTCTCAACTTTCTGTCAGTGGTTGTCGTTGCCGGTTAGCTCTCCTCGCTGTTAGATGATGTCACTTACTGTGAAATACAGTGAAGATTCTTGCACCAAGAAACTCAACAGCTTCAAACAAAACCCCTAAGAAAATTGGTTTAAAACGGAAAAAGGAAAGGAATTTTCAGTGGAAGTTGATCAATCACGTGATTTTGCTGACCAACAATGAATATGAATGAGTGACCACGATACACAACCCATACTGTAAATGATGGCCTGGGGAAAATGTACACAGCTCGGTTGGTTAGCAAACATTGGCCACTCTGTAGGAAAATGTAATGATTGAATTTGTCTGCCAGGTGGAGCTGTTTAATAAAAGGACCTGCTGCCCTGCAGAAAACAATATAAAAGTATAAAGCTGCACAAAATGGAAGAACAATACAATAATGCCGCTTAAAAGCACAGTACTTGAGTAAGCGTACTCTGTTACTGTTTCTTTCCAACCTCTGTTAAGCTGCAAGATTATGCCCTTTGAGCTAAATATCACTGTTGTAAAGGGTTGAGAGATCTTTGAGAGAAATCATTCCAGTTGTGTCATAACAGACATCATTGTCATTTCCTTAAGCCGTGCGTGATCGTCTAAATTTAACAGTCCCATTTATTCGGCTCTCTCACGTTGTGGTAGATATTTTGGTCTAATGTGTTTCGATCTTGACGGCTGGGGTCAGGACATGTTTTGCCTCCTGCGTCGCTCATATCTGCGCTGATGCTCCGGGATTACGTGAGTGGTCAGTCAACAGTCCATCAAAACATATTATATGAAATACAAATCACCACATCTTAGCTTGTAGGTTAGCTATGTAGAGCAAAGGTAAATAAGTTGGATATCAACATCAGCCCTGAGAGGAAAAACCTCTGCCAAGGCCAAACTGTTCTCTTTCCTCCAATTACGAACAAAGTCATTCAATTACCCCTTCAATCAATTTCTGTAACCTGGAAACAAAGCTTTTAGGTCCTCGATCAAGCCCTTTGCTTTCATTCTAATGGTTAAAAGCTACGATTGCCCGTTGGTGGAGGTTTGGATCACCACCAGAATCTAATCAATCGTTCCCAGGCACGAGGTCTATCTATCAAATTTTATGGAATTGTGTGTAATGCTTGTATTGTTGAGAGAACCTCCTGGGTAGATTTAATAAAAAAAGAATCATTCATGTTTTGGCTGCAGGCAAAGTAACTATTATAGTCCAGCACGCAGAAGAAGAAAGCAGTGCCAGAGAAACCTACATAACATATTCATGACCAGCAGAGTTCCAGTTCACACACAAAAATGGAACCCAAGAGCCTCGACATGAACATGCTCAACGTAAACAAGAGTGTGATTAAAAAATTTACCCCAGAAAAATATTTATTACTACTATTCTTACATCAGACACTACACAGATTTTGACTCATAATAATAATAATAGTTAATGATATTTTTAATTATAGTGCACTTACTGTATACAAACCAATGTTACAAAGTGCTTCACATTAAAATAATCAGATAAGAGCAAAATACAACCATTATAAAACCATAAAGAAAAATACCAGAGTAACGAAATCAAATTAAAGGACAAGGCATAAAACGTAGAAGTTATTTAAAAGCAATGCAATTTAAAATAAATTAAAAAAAGAAGAGTTTTAAGAAGTGATTAGAGCCAGCAAAGGCTCGTTCCCCTCTGTACTTCAACCTTAGCTCGGTTACAATCAAGTTGGTCGGCGGAAAGTAACTCTGAAATGTATTCTGGGGATAGAATTAATCAGTAAAATCTTAAAATCAATCCTGAAACACACAGGCAACCAGTGTAGTGGTGCTTACAGTGGAGTGCTATGGTCTCTCTTCCTAGTTTTAGTTCAAAGTCTAACATCAGCTTTCTGTACAAGTTGGAGCTTATGGAGTCATGTTAAAAGACCTGAATGAAGTTCATCTGTTTGATCATCTTCAGTACATCTGTTTGATCATCTTCAGTACATCTGTTTGATCATCTTCAGTTCATTCAGTGTTGCATAAGAAAAAGTGCAGATAATGGTGCTGTGATTCTCAAAGTGAACTTCTGCCGGTGCAATTAGAGAATCAAACAAATGGAGGCAAAGCAGCTGTCGCTGAGCAATGGGGTTTTATCCTGAGAAAAGTGCCGTGGAGCAATGGAGTGTGTTTTTTTGTGTGGTTTCGACAAGTCTGAAAATAGAATAGAATAATGTTCATGCACAAAACCTACTTTGCAACGCTGTATGTTCACAATGTTGGTGTTGCAGCGGCAGCTGTTGCCTGTGCGATGCTGCAGACATGCTGAGGCGTTGATAAGACATCTCTCAGGCTGTTATTTGCTGCCTGGTGTATTTCCAACTGCTGTTTTGCGCTTGTTCTGCATTTGGTGTCTTCACACTTAACACTTCACACAAATGTTGAGCCAAGAGTGGTATAGACTGCCACCTAGTGTATTGAAAAATATAGGCACAAACAGAAATCCTCTCGGCGTTATCACAGCCCCCTGTGTGTGTTATTTAGGGATGATTGCTGTCCGGTTTGGATTGTGTTCTGGAGGGGAATCCACCAGCACAAATAGGTTCCAGTGTGGCAGGTTACAAACAACTGTTTATTGAACACTTCTTCATGAATTAGAGGCCAAGTGAAAATTTGCCCCCTTTTTTAAAAATCTTGTCTCTTTAAATGTTTGTATTGCAAAAACATTTTTTTACTCATTAATCAAAAATGATATTCATCAATATCTTCGACTATTTGTCCATACACAAAAATGATACACTTTAATTACCAGTCTCAGACATGTTGGATAATCATCGGGTGTAGATGCAAGAACACTCCCCTCACTTTCATAAAATATTTAATTACAAATATAAAAAATGTACACTATGAATAAAAAGGTGATGAGCCGATGTCACTTTGTCCCTATTTTCATATCTTAAAATAAACTTCCAAGTCCATATTCACATCTTAATGTCCCAGTTTTCAGCTACTGTACATACAGCAAAAATGTTACTGTATAGATATTTTTTCCTATATACTGTATATTTTTCAAAATATTCATTATTATGTTCGAATCAATTGCTTTCCTTGTTTTCGTATTATTCTTGACTATTTGTAGCAACGGGCGTCACGACTGCATTTCTTTGTACAACCCTGCTTGTATATTGACAACAAAGGAAACCTTGAACCTTTCTCGTACCAAATAGTCTGCTCGTGTTATTGATTTTTATTGACATTTTCAAAAATCATACCAGGAAACAAAAACACAAGGAAACACAAATATCTATAATGGAAAAAAAAACCCTTACATTCTACATTATGGCCAGAGCTGACACATAGGTGACTAAACCTTTAAGATAGAAGCTGTATAATGCATCTCTATTCTCTACTCACAACACAACTGATTTAAAACTTTACACTTGAGCTGGTAAATAACTGACAGAAATCTACAGGTGAATTTTGTATTCTGCTTGTTGTCCTCTTTACCGCACATTAAGACATTTGACATCTATGCCTCTAAACCCTTGGCAGTTTATGCAAACTCCAAGTGATGAAATGGGTGTCAGGAGAATCCAAACTCAAACTCATTCGTGTATTCATATCGCCTTCTGTGACCTTCAAATAACATCAGATACAGATAAGCACAGCTCGGTAATGCGTTTTATAAAGATGTAGAATGTCACTGTCACTGACAATTTTTTTCACTTACAAATATGCCACTGAAATATTTGTATTTGTAATCAAAAATGCATCAATTTGAAACTAAAAGGATATTACCTTAAGTCAGGCTTCCTACCACCCAACTCTGAACCTGACAAATGGGTATCAAGGGATTCAGAGTGCAGGTGTGGTTTAAGGCCCCTATAGGCAGAACACCAGAGCGGTGCTTCTTATTTCACATCTGCAAAAATTATGTTATTTAGTCCATCAAATACAGAAAGACTTTGGTTTCTTGCCTATCCCTAATTGATATTTGACGTGTTTCTACTGATTGTCTACTGTCTAATTTGGTTCTGTGCATTCCAGTGTGTTGTTCAAAATATAGGTTCTAAACAGTCGTGGCTCACCAGCGCTGAGGAGTTTAGGACAGTGCAGGATGCAGTTCATTAGTTTCATGTTGATTTATATGGACACTGTGAAAGTTCCATTGAGGTGCTGTACATAAACAACATTGGCACCAGCCTTCATTTGTTTTGAAGCCTGTCCTGGGTTATCCTCGCCTTCACTGGTATCAATCACATCGCTGTTTTGTCAGGGTTAGAGCTACAAAGGATTCAATGTAAAAGCAGTAAACAAAATGACGTTGACATTGGTTACGGGATTAATTTCCATAAACATGAACGGTGTGGGTTTTTCAGTGAATATTGCTTTTATTCAGATTTTAACTATTGGGTTCAGCCACACTGATCTGCCATGACGAGCAATTTTGTTGAAACTCGGTGGAAGGGTGAGACATGGCCCAGGGACAAACCCATTGAATTTTGGAGAGGATCTGGACCCAGGAATCTGAATATTTTATTCAATCTTCTTTAAAAGTAATACACGAGTGTCACAGGAAAGAATCAGGCATTTCTCATTATAGCCTATCGATTGGTGCAATTTTGTCTGGATCCGGATCTGGTGTACTAAAATATGTTGTTGTACGGGGAGCAAATGTTACTGATGTATCTTTAATAATTTATTGAAATAGATCCAGAGAAATCTCATGTTTATTACAGTTGTTTCTTCCTTTTTAGGCCAGTTTATGGCCTGAAGTTTATTGCCAGTTTTGTCTGGGCTTGTTGACCTTGGTGGAGGTATGCACGTGAGGTATGAGTGCTACCCTTTTCATTCCCTCTTTTCATGCAGAGGCTTCGCATTCCGTCAAATATGAGTATGTTTCGTGCATCTGTAACAGCAGCACAATAGCTATAGGTCATTTTTGTTGTCATTCATGGCACTGCAGTCTGAATATGCTAAACAGAAAACGTGTCAAAGGCATTTGGTACAAACTGACAAAGGCATCAACATTCTTGTCCAGATTTGGGCAGTCAGTGACAGATCAGTGTGGCTGTCCTCTTGCACATGGGGCAACCATTGTCTTATTCTTCATTTGTGACACTTACATTTATATATGTGCTCTGTGATGTTGGCATTGTCGGTTAAAAGACAGAAAATAAACACATACTTTGAAATGGAAAAATCACACATTCGTATCTTCCTAAATTTTCACTTTTTCCCAATAAAAAAGAGGAATCGGGCACCTTGCATCATGTTAATGCTGGCAGGAGCAAATCCCGCGTCTTTCCTCCTCACTTCCTCGTGAAAATGGATCAGTACTCCCATAGAGAGGATGCATCCACTGTTGTGCCGTCACCCGTCAGCGTGCCTCCATTGTCTCCGCGCAGGTACTTGCCATTAGATCCCTTGATGGCGATGCGTCCCTGCTCCAAGAACTCAAGGAAAAAGTCCTCCGGCTTCTCTCCATCCGAGCACACTAGGCCACTGCTGGAGACGTACCAGAACTTTCCATTCACACCTGTAGATGAACATTGGCGAATTATAGTTAATTCATTTCTAATTAACAATTGGACGTTATGCAGCCTGTGATGCAGAGAGCACAAACACTGACTTTTTACTTGGTAACCGCCATCATTGAACATCATTGAGAAAATGTCATAGACGGATCGATTGGCATCCAGAGTGTTGGAGTTCTTGTGGTGGCACACAAAACCGTTCTCTCCCCGAAGGATCAGAATGGGGCGGTTGATGAGTTTCATCAGGAATAATTCGTCGTCACCTGCAAATGCCACAAGAGTGAGAGTGAAGATCCAGCATTGGGGGGCATTTTAAAATAAACAGCACAGTAACTGAAAGCACTTACCCACGCCATCACTGACCGCTGAGAGCTGACCGTTCTTCTTCGTGCACACATACTTCCCATTACTCGCCTTGAGTGCCACCCTCCGTCCTTGCCATTCAATGTCAAACATTGTATTGTCCTCTCTGCAAAGAAAGAGGAGGATGGGTAGATAGAAAAGTGATTTGTGGGAGGAAAAGTTCAATGAAAGCGTTTATTTTGGAGCTGTTAGTACCACTCACATTTCTGTGGCGGTGGACTGGATCTCTCCATGAGTCACCAGGGTCCAGTAGGATCCACCGTTGGTTCTGAATATGGCCTTTTTGCGCTCCTTGTCGATCTCCATCTGGAAGGTTTCCATATCTGTCTCCGCATCCTGATTGGCTGAGATACTTACCCCTGACAATCAGAGAAGAACAGATGGCCTTGATGATTGTTAAATAGAAAATAAGGATCACAGTGTTGAATCTCTTGAATGTAATTTACTCTCTCCGGCATTGCCAAAGAGAGAGTTTATTAAGAGTTTTCTGAAATTTAATTGCAATCATACTTTCCCTATTGATGCAACACACAATACAAATTGCCCCTCACAAAGGCTTCAATCACCACACACAGTGTAAGCAATAGGTGTAGCAGTGGGAGAAAAATATTGTTTAATTTTAGTTTTAATACTGGACTGACCTCTAGCACTGGCAACTTATTTCAAACCTTACTCACACACGACTCCTCTTGGATAATGGCAATAACAGTACAATGAAGCTTTTTCATTTGCAAGCACTCACACTCATATAAAGATGAAAATCCTGGATTAACTGTAGATGGATGATTTTGACCCTGCAAGTGTATACAGGTGCACAATATCCAGTGCAACATTTCAGTGAAAAGTGCGTCCTTGGGCACAGCCAAAAAACAGAATTGTGTGCTGCCCACTGAATACCGTCGTGTGTGTGTGGTGAATTTGAAAGGGAGATGTTCTTTCATTGAACCTTTCAAATTGATTTTTTAAACTTGCACGATAAAGAAAATAATACTGAAATTGAGTTGAATCAGAATTGAATCTCTGCTGATTCAAATTGAAATTTGAACGTGTGCCATGTATTTAAAAGCATAATGGTCTGGGAAGGATCGACACACACACACACACACATATAAGTTTTCTATTTTGTTTGACATATAACAAAGCAAATGGGGTCACATCGCAAATTTGCTTAGAATGACATCATCCCTGTCCTTCCTTAGCCTTGTTCTACTGTAACCGCAAATGAAGCTTTCATTCACTCGTTCAACCCTCGCACTTAATCCCTGTGTATTAACTCTGTCTGGCCGAGTGTGCCGGGCGGTGGAGAATACACAGGCGCATATAACTGAACTGTGTCTGCTGTAGTTTAAATTAGATACCACAAAAATATCCTTCAACCTTTGTCTTAAGCCTGTTACAGCCCTAATCCCACACAGCCGTCCCCCCACCCATCCTGCTCATTCGCTTGCGGTAATTCCCTGAGTGGAGAAATGCAAATCTGCACCGCAGAGCCCACTAAGCAGCTTTCAGTGCCTTGTTCCTTGAAACTGGAACTGCCACAAGGCCAAACACTACAGTTCAACATGTAATTCTTTGCCCTGTATCATGATGAAGGGGTTCCAGGTTGCCTAAATACAGTATACTGCCCTCATTTCAGTAATGTGCCGTATAAGCATAATGAGCACCAGTTGATTATACCGTCTAAAGATGGTTCGAGAACCAAATTCCTCACATAAAAGGCATGATATTGTCTAAACATCAAACAGGCTGAAATCCTGTTGGCAAAATAAGCCTTGAACTCTTTGATAACATCCATCTTGCTTTTCTGGGAGTCTCCTGCAGGGGCTCATATCATTCAGGTTACCGGTGGACTCCACCACTGTTAACTTTCATTGCCACACCACCTCACTGTAGAATCACATCATTTGGAGAAATTCATGCTCGATCACTGGATAATTGAGAGCTATATTACCTTAGCAGGAAGGCTTAAGGTCCATTGATGGTGACTGACACCCATGGAACACAAGTCTGCCCTGGAGTCATTTGCACACTGCTTAATCTTCAATGGACACACAGTGGAAATGACAAAGCCCATTACCATGATTACCTCCTCAGTGTGGCTGTCGACCATACTGGAGCTAGCATGCAGGCAAGAATGCGAACGTTCCTGGTGGAATGCAAATTTACGGACTATTGCAAGTTCACGTAAATCTCTCATTACGACACAGAGTGTGCTACTTGAGTCCCCATTACTTTGTCATTGGTTTAATAAAGGACGAACAGAATACTGCTTTTGCCGTGTTAACTTTACATCACCTCATTCATTGCATATAATCAACCAATACTGCAATCAGCCAACCATAGTACTGCTCTAAAACTCAGGAATGTACTGTCATTTGTTAAAAGGCCACTCCATATGCTTTGCCATGCAATGCTGTGGTCTAGACTCCCTACCTAAGCAAGCTGCAAGCCTCAATACATAAAATGGATCCATTTCCCAAATCTCATGCATGAGGAAGACCAATATCAAGCCCAAATCAATGGAAATGAGACTGTGAAATACAGGAAAAACAACTTGATAGTTACTCATCTGAGACAGCGACTGACCTGAAATTTTTAGAACTTAATTGTATTGGAAAATTGACTATCGCATTAAACCACAGGCTTCAAATGTTAAGCATTTTCTTTTCTTGTAACAAGGATGTGAAGAAAAAACAGAAACTACATTGCTAAACACGCCGGCACCTTGGTTGTTTACTTCTGCAGTCATTTGGAAGCGTTTGTGCACTCCTGTGTCTCGTGTCCGCCTCTTTAGCCTCTGTAAGAGACCGAAAAATGGCATCACGTGGTGGCAGCGACGTACGAATGACTTTTCTGGCTGTGTTCAACGAAGAATGTTGCTGTGTTGTTTTCTCAAAGGCGATGTGTTAACCGTGATGTTTATTATTTCTTCGTTCCGCAAGTGTGAACAGTGATTCAGCATGGAGCCCTTGAGCTGAAATTCCAGATCTGGAGCTACATTTGGCTCACATAAATACCACATTCTTTTCATGCCCGGTTGTTCGTGAATCAACGCTCGACCTTCCATAAAAAGACATGTCAGATCAGAAAACACATTGAGTTGAAGTTGAAGTCTCTTCAACCTCTTAAGAAGATTCAAATGGTTATTCTGTGTTATTTGCGAGAAAGTCAAAAATCCTTCAATAACCATTATGACTTAAAAGTGACATCATGCCAATGCTTCTGCTATTGGATTATGAACCAGTAGGAGTGCAGTACTCCCATCCATTGTCTCTTTAGTTCTTTGACTAGGAAACTCTTATTTGTTACCATAGAATAAGACGTATAATTACACTAATACACATACACTCTCATGAATATATCACTGGCTGATTACCTTGCTTGACGGAGACAAATCTTTTATTGGCAGCTTGAAAAACTACTTGTGGATGACTCTCTTCTAGATCAAACAGCTCATCTTTTCCTGCCTTGGAGCATCGGCCAGCGCGCAATGTGCCAGTGGGACCCACTGGACACAGATATTTCCCTTCACAGTCCTTAAAAGCCAGCTTGCCAGATTTGAGCTCCAGTGTGAAGCTGGTAGCATTGGTGTTCTCTTTCACCAGTTTCCCATCGTTGCTGAGGAAACGGCTGTCGCAGGTCTTCAAGCTGTACTTGCCGTCTATGTACACCAGGGTGACCAAGGAGTCCACTCCCCAGGGAATGTTGCTGTCCACTGAGATTTCCTCCTCCGTGGCAGACAAGTGGGCATAGCGCTTACGTGTCACGCTGAACAGGCTGGCTTGTGGGTGTAAGGCCAAATGGACGGCCCACAGCTCTTGTTCCCCTATGGTTTGGGCAAAGCAGGACAGGTAGTCAGCTGAGCCTCCAAAGAACCTCAGATAAGGTTCTGACTGGAGCGCCCAGCGACCGTCCAATTCGGGCC
>OMOW01038128.1:4662-16995 GCA_900312555.1 Lamprogrammus exutus
GGCATACGAGATTCCGATCTGTGACTGGAGTTCAGACGTGTGCTCTTCCGATCTCAAGTGGCTAATGTCCGAGAGAGATTCTTGTGTGGTTCGATTCAAAGTTGTTGAGCATCTTCATCTTCATTTTTTCATGTTTGGCAGGAACTTCCTCATTCGTCATGCTACATCATCATTATTAGTATGATATTGTTAGGTGCAGTTTTCTTGCATACGTCTTATTTATTGTCCTGTCACCACACAGTGAGACCTCTAACAAAACACAAATGGGCTAAAACTTCATCTTCGTCATGCTGCTGCCGTGTGAGGTAACTGTATTAGTTGCTAGGTTGTCACGGGGCTCATTGGTGTTTCCATGTCTGTCCACAGGCTGCTGCAGGAGCAGATGGAGCAGTCGCTGTCTGATACCCAACACAGACTCTCTGTGAAGATGAATGAGCTGTATGCTGCTCACCAGCAGATAGAGAAGCTGGAGGAGAGAATAGGTACGTTTAAGAGGTTCAGGGTGCACAGCTATTTACGCTGTACCGTTTGCTTGATTTATCGTTGTCTTACCAGGGGAACTGAGCCAACATGGCTCCAAGCACAAAGAGGAAGTGGCTCTTCTTCAGAGGTCCATCTCTGCTCTTGACAGAGAGAAAGATGCTCTGCAGGACGATGTCGATCAAAAGACAGAGAAGCTGGTCGCGCTTCAGGAGGAACTCACTGTCAAGGTAGCCATCAAACAAGAAGCAATGACTGTTTCTCAGCATCGTGAGGTCTTTTGTGTCACGATCATTAGTCTGTTCTCAATGTCAGCAATCTGAACATAAACTAAGACAAACTTTGAGATGAGTAAACAAGTACATTTCTGGCATTTAAACAGGAGAAGACCATTGACGATTTGAGACTCACAGTCACAGATATGGAGAAGTCTCTAGCGTGAGTATTTGTTGTGGAAGTTCTGTATTGCTTTTAACACAAAAAGATTATCCCAAGAGCCATGCAAATGTCGTCACACTTGAGGCGACGTTAATGCCTGTTCCTCGCAGTCAGCTCCAGGGGGCGTTAAGCAGCCGGGAGAGGGAGATAAGCAGCCTGAGGAGGCAGCTGGATGCCACTCAGGAAGAGCTGGCAGGACTCAAGAGAGACAAAGAAGTCACGCTGAGAGAGAACAGGAGGCTTCAAGATGACCTGACCACAATGACCAGAGAGAACCAAGTACAGAAGATCATATGTTTTAATCCAGATGTTTTTACCACATTGCTACATGTTGTTTCTTCTATTGCGTATGATTAGGTTGTTGTCGCTGTTCACAAACATCTGCTGTGTTTACATTGTGTGTGTCCAGGCTGTGCATGTGGAGATGGAGGAGGCTTTGCATGAGAAGGACGAGCTCAAGTTGAGGGTTCACTCCTACATCTCTGAAGTGTCCAGAATAGAGAAACTGATGGCTGCAAAGGCAAGAGGAAACTGCTCTTTACTTGTATATATGTATGTATGTATGTGTGTGTGTGTGTGTGTGTAGATCTGTTATGCATATGTGTGTAACGTAAGTGCTGTTTATCTGAAAGTTTGGGGGATTGTTTTGCTATGAGTACAGCGTTAGATCAGGCATTAGTGTCAGCTGTGGTCTGCCTCGGTGAGTGGACCCTCGGCTGACCCCTTTGTGTTGACCCACAGGAGCAGGAGAACAGGGACTTGCTGGAGCGGTTCAGAACGGCTTACACCGAGATGGAGGGTCAGGAGCAGAAGCTGCAGCACGCCGAAGGCCTCAACAACTCCATACGCTTGGAGCTGCTCTCCTCAGACACGGAACGCAGGCACCTCCGGAACACCGTGAGCCAGCAGGAGAGAGAAATCCAACAGGTAAGACACGGGGAGAGACAAGCTGCCCACTCACTCGCTCTACATGGACATTTTCGTCTCTTCTGGCTCTTTCAGGTCAAATAATTGACCTAGAAACGGTGAAGAAGTCTTTATATGAGCCCTTGATTCAAATATGTACATCCATCCTGCTGTTCCACCAGCATATGGCGGCCGTGCAGGCATACGAGGCCCAGGTATCATCGCTGGCTCGAGGGATGTCCCGACTCGAGGAGGAGCTACGCACGGCACAGGAGGAGAAGGCCACTCTGCTCTCTGATCTGGCCTCCGTCAGGGAGCTGTGTGTCAAACTGGACTCGGGCAAGGAGCTCACTGCACGTCAGCTGACCTCCAAGAGCATGGACCTGGAGAGGGTGAGGCCGATTTGTCTTCCATGTCCTAACACACAAATGTTTGCTATTAAACGGGAAAATCTACTCTCGGGATAGCGTTGTGATTTACGATTTTGACACCGTGTGTGTTCTCCCAGGTCGCAGGTGAACTGGAGGATGTGCAGTCCGAGGCAGAGCTGCTTAAGAAACAACTGGCCAGTGAGAGGCTGACTGTGCGTAACCTAGAGACGCTCCTCTCCTCCAATCGGCACAAAGAGTTCCAAACTCACCTGACGGCTAGTGAGAAAGAGTCGGAGCTGAAGGTCCTGCGGGACAGACTCACCCTGGCTGACAGCAAAAAGTGAGACAGATGCAACATGACTGCTGGTTTTTAAACTGTTAGATGGGAATAGGAAAATATGAATAAGAATTTTGTGTGTTTGTGTGTGTGTGAACAGTGCAGAGCATGCCAGGGAGGTGTCCCAGCTCCGTGGCAAGCTGTCCCAGCTACAGACAGAGATGGACGTCCTGAAACGACAGTTGACCACGGAACGCTTTGAACGGTGAGCCGAGAAACACTGACGCCGACTTTTCCAGGCTTTGTTCAGGACAGCGATAATATTGTTGGCTTGGTCAAAGACAGACGTCAATTCATATTAGACTGCCTCAGTATCACCGATGATTCGTCATATATTTGTGGCGCTGCGGAAAAACAATGCGGCGTTCACAATGACCTTGTTTCCTCTTAGTACGCCAGCATATTTAGTTTAGCTTGGCCCGGCCCGTAACAGATGCTGTCATTGTTTGGTTTGTGAAGTGGCGCGTTGTCTAGACTGTCAACAATCTTGAGACATTTCCACACAAATAAATGTTGCGTTTGCTGTCCTTTTCTCCCCATTTGCGACTAACAACCAGTGTTTGTGCTAATTCTTGCACACATTTAGTATTGATGCTATATAGATGTTATATAATAGATATTTAGTAGATATTACAGCTGTTTGCTTTGTTAAACCTGTAAAACAACTTTGTAGTTACAACAATGTAACACATTTTTTCCTATTAACTGCAAGTCAACAAATCATGCATGTTTGGTATTATTGCCAACCTTTTTCCTTACTTAAAGGCAGCCATTCATTTTGTACAATATGAGAATAAACCTGTGCAGACATGAATCTTGCCTGAGTTAGATAATCCATTAGTCACCTATTTCTTATTTACTTTGAGTAAATGTCCATGAGAACTCGTCCCGTTGGTTTGCATAGTTCCGTGTGTTCCTAGCGTACAACGAAAACATGGCAACCCGGTAGATGCCCAGAAGGCAGAGAATAATTAAAATTAATTGCATGCATTGAAAATCGGTTGGTAGCAATGTTACCGAAACTGAAATGACAAAATGTATATAAGCAAGATGAAGATAAAGCTGGAGCATTTTGTTGTGAAACTAAACTACACCTAATAAACACCAGGACACCAAATTAACTGAAATACGATCAAACTTTAATTGACACGTCAGCCTTATGTATAAAAATATGGAAAAGTATTGCAAGCACTCAATAATTCTCTGAAAGTACTTTTAAAAAAAAGTTAGATGTTGTATTTACAAGGATGTAACAGCACAGTGGAGGTATAAACATTGTGAAGTTGTCTCATGGCCTCTCTGTCCCCATCCGTCTCTGTCCTCAGTGAGAGGGCGATACAGGAGATGCGCAGACACGGCGTGTCTTTCTCCTCTCTGCGGAGCTCCTCCCCCCTCAGCGTCTCTGCCAGTTCTCATCTCACCTCCTCAGACCGCTCCATCCTCCGAACTCTCGACCGGTCCGCTGACAAATCGGCCGACAAGTAAGGCTTCAGCTCACACTCACTGGTGTTTTGGACATGAAAATCAATAAAGCGATTTTCCCCCTCTAATTTCACTGCAAATTTAAAGCCTTTTCCCGCTCTCTTTTCAGAAGTGTGAGCTTCAAGGAGTAGCGGTTACGATCACAATGGGATATGAAGGTGCTGAAGAGTGAGCTGGAAACTTCTAGCGGCCTGTAAATTGTAAAGGTCTGCCTGTCTGAATGCATCTGCCTAAAGCCCTGAACCTGAAAGCCACTTTGCCTCCTCATCCGTTCAATGCGACGAGTATGAAATCGTGCCTGGGTCCTACTAAAGACAGTAGATGATAGTGCCAACGTAACATATTTGCCAAACTGTTGTTTCTCAAACAAAGATCCACTTCGAGTAGACTTTGGAGTGTATCGAGTTGTTATAAAGTTGGGATTCCGCTCTCAAAATGAGGATGAGGAATGATTTTGCCATCAGTGCTCTTGAACTGAATTTGGTCCCAGCAGACGATGGAAGATTTTTGGTTCAGCTCTGTGGTTTTGTGTCATCTGTGCTTAAACGTTTGTGTTTTTAATGATGTTTAAATTATTAAATTATTTACAAAGCAATACTGCAGTTATATGTACATGACGTTACTTTGCTGACCATACTGAGTCTCAGGTTGTTTTTTTTCCAACCAGATGATAAATAGAGGGAGATAGATAGGAAAGAGAGGACACGATATGTAACAAACACTGAATGCCCACGGAAACATGAACCCTCTACATTTCCCCACGTTCAGATGAAGAAATGATAACGACAAAAAAAAGAAACATGTTGGTCTTAAACCTTATTGGTCCGTTAACTGTAACAGTGCTTGATGAGATCATCTTGGAATAGCAATGTGATTTGCTTTTCAGTAACATTTGTCTATGGCTGATTTACAGTCTTAGTGGTTTTGAGGTCAGGCTTCCTCTCTTAATAATCAGCATTCTCTGATGATCTCCTGTAAAAAATGTATAGCTGGTATCAAAATACTGCTTGTTCCCTATGAATAAAAACGGTACAAAGAAATCTCTACAAAAATAATTTCAAAACTATAAAACATTGCACGCTTAATGCCGGCAGTATTCAGTGGTTGTGTTGGGAAAGGGGTAAGTGAAGAGAGAAAAGTCTAGAATGTACTTGGGCAGGAGTTCTCTCAGCAGCTTCTGCGGTAAACTGCACAGATAATAGTGCAACGTCGCCGCGGTGACCGGCTTGTACCAGGGTTGCCTCTCGGGGAAGTGGACGTAGGGAGGCACCCCGACGCGCTGGAGCACAAACTCTGCGTCGCTTTCAATGTGCTCATAAGAGCCGATGAAGTCATAGGACACAGCACACGGTTGGCATAGGTTGTACACCGGCATCCAGTGTTCGTTCATACGCTCCACATCCTCATCCAGTAAGTAACGAACAAACTCCGCAAAGGTCACGTCATCTCCGGTTACTGATGCATCCTTGGCACGGCCCTTCCTGTACCGTTTGATGATCTCCACGCCATACTTTTTTTTGTAGGCATCGATCTCTCCGAACTTGTTCCTGTACGCCGACAGCAGGCGTTCCATGGGCTCCCGCACGAACATGAACTTGAAGTAGTGCTTGAGGCGGTAGCGGATCTCCTCGGGTTTCAGGGAGGACAGGAACAGCAGATCGCTGCGGTGGTCCATCTTGCTGTTGACGTCCACGCTCTCCAGCGCTCCGCTCAGGACCTTGAGGACCCTCTTCCAGTTGGAGCAAGCCACTTTGGGGACGTAGCAGTAGAGGAAGCGGTATTCGTCGTTCACCAGGATGTGCTGCAGCAGTGTTTTCCTCTGCAGGGGACTCAGGGACCACACATTGTGGGGCATGTTCTTTTGACCACAGACGGTTTTGATGGTCCTGTTCCGGATCTCGTTGACAATCTAAGAGCAATGGCAGAAGGTGAATGGATATTTGGAAGAAGGCAAGATTTCGGAATAAACTCAACACACTTATTGAGGCATTCAGTGGTACAGCCAAGAGTTACTTTGCACGAATCTTCATGACCACAATAGTAAACTGACATACTTTACACAGTAAGGGGAAAAAATTTACAACTAGCACTTTTAACAACCACTTTGTACGAACCACACACCGCTTTAAAACCTTTAATTGTACAGTTGGTGACAGAATTGGCTCTGTGAATGTTGCGAAATGCACGAAATCACGGGGCACTAAGCATATTGAATGAAGAGCACCGATAAAAAACACCCCGCGGTCCCCACTTTACCTGAGACTCCACGTCCACCGTAGTCGGTCTTTTCTTCACAACCTGGTGGATGTAGTCGGACCGTTTGCCGCTACCCCGCGGTGGAGGCGTCTCCATACTGTTCAGCATTCCTTTCTCTATCATAAGCAGCAGGCCTCCGGATGCTACGATCACCAGGAACGTCAGAACGGACGGCAGCACGGCGGAGCTGCGGCGCGCGGAGCCCGAGTTCACCGTTGTTTTAAAGTTCAGACCCGAACCGGTGCGCGGCCCCGCGGCCCGTTTGGTGCCGCTGTCCTGTCTGCGCGGAAGCATTCTCTGTCCGGGGCCGTGTTAGGAGGAGTTTTTGGTCTGTTAGAAGTTTTAGTTGCCGCTATGTAAAGAAACGCCGTACTTACCACGTACCCATAGTCAACATCAAAAGTGGATGAAGTGTGCGACAATATAATGTATGATTTCCTGTATGGATTTCAAAATAAAACATTTTTCCATGAACATTTTGCATTGTATTCGTTGAAAACAAACGACAAAAGTGAAAATTAATACCACATCTACGAAAGAAACTGCAAACATTAATATGTGACTGTTCAGCATCACAATTTCCTCTAAGGGTATCTCCGTTAAACCAAAAGAATTCGTGTCAAAGAGAACTTGAGTTTGAAAAAGGGGATATCCGATCAAAATTTCCAAAATAAAAGCATCTCAATAATGATAATAATACAATAACTTTTATTTATGGGCACCTTACAACACAGGAGGAATTTGAAAGCACCTACAGTGCATATTTGTTGAGAAACAAACACAGAATTTATGGAATACTTTCAACATCACTTTCAAATATCTTATAGCAAGTCCAAATACTTGTTTGCCAAAATGTCTCAATACAATCATATTCACAGCCAGAATATGCCTGTAGGTTTATGGTATGCATCCAGTTCCCTTTTCGTATGGATCAGTGTTGTGGACTGGGTCAGTAGGGCAGTGCAGACATTTCTGCCTCCTCCACCTCTGCTTATTTTCACATTTCATCTTACCTTCCTACTATAATGGCTTAATTGCTTGTGATCAAAATTTTAACATGTACTTCATTGCAGTGCATTCATTATGTGCTTTCATTTTTATAACACCCTCCTTAACACATTCAAGGGCCAACAC
The DNA here is from genome assembly GCA_900312555.1 of Lamprogrammus exutus. Taxonomy (NCBI): domain Eukaryota; kingdom Metazoa; phylum Chordata; class Actinopteri; order Ophidiiformes; family Ophidiidae; genus Lamprogrammus; species Lamprogrammus exutus. Next base: position 12,067 of record OMOW01038128.1, read on the forward strand.
ACTCAAAAACAAGAGCTGCTCTCAAAATAATAACAATCAGACACAGAGGCATCGTCAAATAGCTTGCTTATGCTGCATTCATGTCAGAAAATGTGGAATAATTATTTCTTCTGTTTGAAAGTATCCTTAACGTGTTTTAGATATATACGCTATTCAAGCCTAAATAATAGTATTCAAAATCGGCCATAAAAGAGCTGAAACGTAAAGTATATAGATAGATATACTGTAGGTGCTCTGTTACTCGGTTCAAAATACATGTTGTTGTTTATTTACACTTCTGAGGTAAAATTAAATTACTATGGCCATCAAATGCATCAATATGAATTGTCCTATTACTTAACTACTGTACTCTTCAGCTGCACATAGATGTGCTGTCCATGATTCAAATGATCAGAGGAAGATGAAGATTGGCCTGTTTCTTCCCAAAAGCCAATAATCATAAATATATTGTCTTGGCATCCTTCTTTTCAAAATTATGTGTACATTTAAAGGAATGCAATTTCAGACCTACCTCTTAATGAGATGATAATGATGCAGAAATGCCTAATTGTAGCAATAATACTTTATGTTACTCTATCCATATATGTACTGTATATCTAAAGCAAGTGATCAGGGATTAATACTGTTTAAAAAATGTAAATCGTCTCATCATTTCAATGCTATTAACTAAAAAGACATGTTCATATTGTGTCTGTAATGCAGACCCAAAGTGTCCCAGGGGTTAAAACACATTTCCTAGTTCATGCTTTGAGACTGGAATGCGAGAGTTGGGAGATTATCGCTTATACATGCAGTGATAAACAGGACAAAGCTTAAACCTTGGAACTGAAAGTGACCGTGAGGATTATAATTCATCCATGCCAGGGATCATTTAATAACTGTCTCGACTTGAAAAGCATTTTATCTGCCTGTAACTGAATTTAGATCTTTTAAAGACTGGATTATAAATCTGTAATACATAAATACAAAACAGGGCGAGGACTACAGTGATTTCTGACAGATCAGTGTGACCCCCCGCCCCGCTGATTTTCCTCAAATCCCATTGGGAATTCCATACGTCGATTCTCCCTCAGGCTCGTTTCTTCGACGACTTCCTAAAACCCCAGTGTTACGTCCCGGTAACGTGCTCGCATCGTGACAGGGGCGCATATGTTTGCTGTACCGCGTGTGTCCGCTTGGATTTCCGTTGCAGCCACACCCTCCGTATCCATCTCACATGCGTGCAGCTGTGCGGGAGTCTGTCGGTGCGCCGGAGCCGTGCGTGCGTGCGTCTCCCCCCGTCGGGCACCCGCAGCATCAGCAACACAAAAGAGTCGGAGCGCCGTGAGCTGCCTCAGCACTGATCGACCGGAGGAATATCGCTATTAAAAAAAAAAAGAAAGAAGGTGCGCTTTTTCATTCTTCTTCCATGATGCAGCTTGTAGTGATTAGTATTTTCCATTTTCACGAAGCTGATGACCTTGTCACCGTATCCCACCTATCATTTTTCATTGACCTGCACAGATCTAACGCTCCATCCTCGCAGATGTGTGTGTGTGTGTGTGTGTGTGTGCTGTTAATGGGCAGGGACTCAGAATTTGATCTGACTGGAAATGCGCAAACGCCGATGTCAACAGGCCAGCGTGTGACTATCGGTTATTTTTTGATAACCATTTACCGATTTAACGCCATCAGCGATTTGCGTTTGTAATCTGTGAGAATATGTTAGAAACCCACGGGCCAGATTCTTTGTTCTCTCTACGCCTTTTGGGCTGCAATTAATAGTGTAAATCCCTGTGCAGCACAGATCCGTTAATCTGTCACAAATGGTCACACATGGTGGTTAATGGTTACACGTATTATTATTATTACTATTATTATTATTATTGTTATTATTGTTATTTTTACCTCAGCACCCTGCATGTTCCTCAAAATGATCGACAATACAGCCTTTGAAATATCTTACATCATATCAATGTGTCAGGATTTTTGGGTCGGGTTGATTACCAGGCACAGGCCATATGGCATGGGCCTATATGTGCAGGGGGAAAAATGAAATTATGGTTTTATATTGCCACGAGTCATTGAATTGTACTATAGGGGCTTTAAATCAGTGCTGCATTACTGTCATTGTCAATGGAATTTGGTGCTGAGACACTGGGGCAGGGAGGAAAAAAATGGCATTTGGCCAGAACAGAATTGGCACAGATGTAATCCTGCTGGTGCTGGATGAGTAAACTGGTCAGTTTGTTGATTGACTGCTTCATGCACCCTGCTGCTTATACAGAGCTGCATCTTGGCTGGATGTAAGGAATCTGCACGGAGGCTTGAACGCTGTGTACCATTACACATAGATTGTTGTTGTATGCAGAAGAGACAGGAAAAATGGGATTGCAAAACCAGTTTGTTTCCTGAATGATTAGATAATCGTGTTTTGTAAAGTAAAGCCAGGGTGGTTTTTAGTAATCTGAAGGTTTGGATTCTCACCTGCAAAATAAACTGTGACTTATCACTGTACCGTCACCACCCCAACAGTGACTAATGAACATCTGCAGAGTTCAGTTTGTAGAAATTAACAGCATCCATCTAATCTGAATCATGTATCAATGTGACTTTAGAAAAACTGCAACTGTGTGTTTGAATTTAATCACTATACAGCAGATAGTCTGACTCAATGTTTTTGCGTGTGTAAATAAATGAAGATTGATTTGCACTCGAATCGCATATTCGAAAAGTTAGAGATGCACCATCATAGTTTATGCCAGTTTCGGTTACGGTCACAAGTGCTAATTTGCATAAATAAGACCAGTGGTATAAAACGTACTTACATGTACTATAAAGAAAGAAAGAATAGTGTAAAATAACTCAATTAAAATTCAAATCCATACATTGAAAACTGAATTACACGTATTATTTAAAAAGTATTTGCATAGGAAAAGTTATTGTGCTCATGAGAAATTGTGCCTTCAGGGTTTTTTAATCATTGATGCATGAACCTGTTGAGAGTTTTGTGTGGGTTATATATGCTGCTGGTTAGTTTATTGCAGTGCATATTTCATGATCTTACAGCATGTTTTGCATGTCACACACTTTTCTGCAAAGAAACTAATTAGGAATTACATAGTGGAATAAACGTGCTTTAAATCCAAGGCAAGTGGCAATACCTCAAAACTGTGTTGTGCATCCATACCGTACGTGACTGAATGGTTGATAATAGCTGTTTTGACCATAATGATAGGTTAATATCTTTATGAGTGACGCATTATTTTATTACTGAAAACAGAATCTCTACTATGTAACATCCAGACACTGGTGTTTGTATCATTGCTGCCTTTTAGCTAAAATACAAACTGTAATTACAGTTGACCACTTTGTTCCTCAGTCTGTCTTCCTTTAATCAACCCTCTGTGGTACAAGCTGTAAGTTTTCAGAAATATAGTCCCAGATTACGTAATAGATATTTATGTAATACATCAGTACTCCCAACAATATTAATATTTTATACAGTCTCATATAAAATGGGCTTTTATAAAGATAACAAGCCATGTGTTATTGACGTGTTTGAGATATTCAGGATAGTTCAGAAAGTTCAGTGTGTATATCTATCTATGTTCGGTATATATATATACACACACACACACAAAATGACAAAGAATAAAATACAGCAGGCTGCTGACTGAGCCAGCGAGACTCAGTAGTTTCGTCTAATATTTTATCTCACTGCAGCATGAAAAGCGTTGAAAGTCATATCAAATTTCCCCCATTTTCCATAAGATCATCCATATTATTATTAGCTGGTATAACACAAAGTATTACATTAATATTTATGTATTAGGGGTTTAATAGTAGCTGACCAGTCATAGAAAGCATATTTTAAAAGCATGGCCAGATTTAGAGGAGTACCTGTGTATATTCAAACGTATATTATTCCACAATTTTGTAGTATTCTTACATTTCAAATATATCACATTAAAAAAATGCTATTTAAGGAATGGCATTGAAAATGTGAAACATGGGCAGTGATGTAACTCTGATCTGTAAGAATATTACAAATGAACAAATTAAAATCCAAATCACGTATGTATTCATTCCATGTTTTACTACACTTGTGTGGTGGCTTCTATACTGTATCATTGAGAGGATGGTTGATCTTCGCCCCAGCAGCTCTCTGGACATAAAGCAGAGTGATGAAGACTCAGTCTCCCCTCGTCGTGTGTGTGAATGTTTGCACTGGTATACTGGGAGATTCTATTTATGTACAGAGTCAGTCAGTGAGCAGTCTGTCTTTGAAGTGCTGTGCTGCTGTAATATAGATGGCATCCAGGTTGGTAAAGCCCCATCATTACCATATCCCTGTGAGACTGCAGTGTGATCCTGCCAAAACTGGAATGTGGGGGAGCCGGGCCTGTTACACAGTATCACTATGCTGGTGTACGCCCATTATTCTGGCAGATCAGAGCGGTATAACCATGAAATGGGGATGCAATTTAGTGATTTGGTTTACCGAGGCTAGCAGATAACGGTCATCAAGCTGTTATCTCTTTTAAAGGAACATTAATGATGTTTGCAAGAGAGTGGCCAGTAAACAGCGCCAGTGTATTAGTGTGTAGCGTACAGAGGTCGGCTCTGAAGGCAAATGGCTCCACAGGATAGACCGAGACGTTTATGACCATAACATTATTAACCGATCGCGGCTTACCACATTACAAGCCATGCTAATCGCACATGTACGCACACATTTTCTGTGAAGTCACAATGAGAGCCTTTGTGTGTGTCGGCCCAGTTGAAATGCTGAATGCCGCTCTGTTCTCCTGCACCGACTATCTGGCCCGGGAAACAAAGTGTCACTTTGTGCCTCCTCAGCACAGCAGCAGCGGCAACAGACACAGTAGAACTCCCATCTCTCCTCGCTCCGCTCTCACACTCCCCCGCCGTCACACCTCCTCCCCC